>REGL01002079.1:24276-37137 GCA_004194395.1 Aurelia aurita complex sp. Pacific
GAATGGACAGATCGTGGATATGCAGACGGTCATCAACATACCTTCCACAGATTTGGAAGAGAATCACTACTGTATCTACTTGCGTTTTGAAGAGATAAAGACTTACGAGATCGTAGTTACCTTGCATTGTGGTGATCACAGTGTCAGTTTTCCGCTTATCTTCAACTCCATATCCGCTTCCAATAATGAGTCATTACATACATTGCACGACGGTTCAAGTAGCAAGATAACGCACATTGCAAGCGAGGAGATATTTCTGTCATCTGAGATTCACGAATTTAAAGAATCCGTTTTGTTTCAATTCGACTTTGGTGACGGAGAGGTTGCTATTAATGAATCCCACAGTGGTATGGCAGAGGCGTGGCATACGTATCAACAGCCAGGTATTTTTTACATCAAAACAACTGCGATATTAGAAAATGATACCTTCTGTGTGGTTGGTTATATTCACAGTATCGAAGTCAATATTACAAGAGTCAATGATGCTAAAGAATACTTGGAACGTAAGATGATAACGCCGAAAATTGATTCTGATACCCTACCTGATCTACGCCATGATAGGGATATCACATACAAGCCTGTCCATGATAAACATCTTTCTGATCACCAAAGCAATAGACAATCCCTCTTCTCGTGGAAATTATTGAATAAATATTCCAATAGATCTGCAGGAGTTATATCAATCAAGAGGCGATCAACAGAACCTGAAGGTCTTCAACTCAATGCAACTTTAGGGTTTGATAATGACAACCCTAAGCCGATCTCGGCTTGTCCCCCCGGTCAAATCGTAGCCTTCGTGCTACCATTAATAAGACTTCGTACTTTTACTGTTCATTTTACACCAGTTGATGGACCTTACAGTTATCAGTGGTCACACAATCGCAGTATTGCTGTCGCAACTTTTTCCTCGGATAATATGGCGACTTTTATACCTTTGTTAGCGACCCCTGCTTATATTGGGGTAACGTATGTTCGTTCTTCCCCGTATTGTGTTGGGAGAGGGGGCATTTCGGTCCTCATCCATGAACCATTTGGCAATTATTCTGTTAACATAACTAGCAAGGAGCAATTTCTAACAAATACAGCGGTAGATATTCGTATCATGTCAACAGGCATGGACAGATATCATGTCTATTATAGAATTTTGTGTGATGGTATGAGGCTCACTTCTGTGAGACGGCAATCTCCGTCAGCCACTCGATACTCAAGATCTTTCACAGCAGCTGGTCCGCACTTTTGTCAGGTCAGGGCCTATGTCTTAGGCTCATCCGTTTTAGAGCAGGCCACGGCACCAGGAACAGGTTTGACAATAAAGAAAAGTTTTAATATGAGGAATGTCATGACAATATTCGAATACAGTTTGATAGAAAACGCAGTTATTTTAGCATCGAGCAGAAACCCGTGTAATTGTGAGAAAATACTTCCAGCTTCTACAACCATAGCATTTGCTTTCTATACTGATGGATTTGGCACGACATTCACATTGATGGTCTACCCTTATCAAGACAATGATGCCAGATCGACAGCGAAAAAGTACTTTAAGCTTGGAAGTTGGAATAATAGAATAAAGTTATATCAAGCACTGATTATATATGATTCAAAGAGATTAAACTCATCCACAATTGAACTACAGGCTGATAATGTTGTTTCAAAAAAGGTAGGCAAAATCAGAGCGCAGTTCAGAGAGCGAATCACACCATTCAACATTCAAGTTTCGTATTACCAAAAGATCGGAACGCAAGTGGAATTTCGCTTGACTTCTCATAAAGGAACTTTTATCACTTACTATTGGGCAATAGATGCAGAAGGCTCATCATTCAGCTGGCAAAAGAACACACAAACCCCTGTTTTGTTTCATACCTTCAATGAGGCTTTTGGCAACGGAACAATCATGGCGTTTGCTTCTAACAATCTCAGTTCATACCGAACAACGAAATCAATATACGTATACCATGAACTTAGAGGACTGCAAGCTAGACTGAGTCCGAATTCATCCGTAATTTGTGTTCCAATGGCTATTCAAATTGAAGGCATCGCCAAAGGAGGAAATGATGTATTTTGCAATATTACGTCCGGTTCCAGAACATTGTATCATGGCATTGCACGTCCCAGAGCGTCCGGAGGAGAGGCGATATCATGCAAAACTACGGTCAATCTTAGCAGCATTGGTTTTTACAATTTCATAATTACGATGTACAATTCTATGAACATGACACAAATAGTCCCCTCCATTGAAGGAATAAAATCAGATTCTTTAAAAGTGAACATGACATCAGCAACCTCATTAGTTGAAACAGATGCTGTTTTTATGGCAAAGGTCGATTCTCCGTGTCCATTGCTCAGATGTAATTTTGACTTTGGAGATGGTGCCAATGGAACATTTCAATATATGATTAATGGATCTACTGTTCGACACAGATACACGAAGGTGGGACACTATAAGGTTACAGGTATGTTGAAAAAGCATAGGTTTNTAGCAGCATTGGTTTTTACAATTTCATAATTACGATGTACAATTCTATGAACATGACACAAATAGTCCCCTCCATTGAAGGAATAAAATCAGATTCTTTAAAAGTGAACATGACATCAGCAACCTCATTAGTTGAAACAGATGCTGTTTTTATGGCAAAGGTCGATTCTCCGTGTCCATTGCTCAGATGTAATTTTGACTTTGGAGATGGTGCCAATGGAACATTTCAATATATGATTAATGGATCTACTGTTCGACACAGATACACGAAGGTGGGACACTATAAGGTTACAGGTATGTTGAAAAAGCATAGGTTTCAAATCTTTAAAAAGGCCGGTGTAAAATTGAGTGACCTATTTCTTTGAACTGAATGACTTCAAAGAAACTTTAGCTATTTCTCTATAATTCTACCGTTGGACTTTTCTGATATCGTCAATATTTTCAGAATTAGACTATTTTTCTTCTTTTTCAAGAATTCAAGAAAAATTTTCAAAAAAACTTAAAACCATCGTAATTTCTAAACCGTTTGACGCAACATGAAGTAATTTCGAAGAGAACTATAGTTGATGGATGCCTACAATATGGTGTCAAGAAAAAGTCTGTCACTCATCTGGTTTATGATTTAGAAATTTGATGACGTCACACCATCAAATGAGTTAAAATGTAGGATACGCTGTAATTTCGAAAAATATTGAAAATTTCTGAAAAGTCCAACGGTAGAATTATAGATAAGTATCTCAAGTTTCTTTCAAGCCATTCAATCAGAAGAAATAGGTCATTGAATTTTACACCCACCTTTTTACGCTGATAAAAAGATTTGGAACCTATGCTTGTTGAAAATCGATCTGCTGCGATGTTAGAGGTAATGACCGAAAAGATACTTTTCACCTTTGGCAAAAGCCTTCGCTTTTACCAAAATATCTCAACAAATCTATATTGATACGTTTTCGAATAGACTATGAGTACAAGCTCATAGTTATTGCTATTTAAAGACTGATGGACGCTATAACTACACCTGGAGGGCTTTCACATTGAAAATTGGGACAAAATTCTTTCCTGCAAATTCAATATCCGATATGAAAACCGTAGAACTCTACAACAATCTGAGTGCTCCAGGCAATGGCGTTTGGGCCTAAGTTATTGGCTCAAGCCTCAGATGATAAAACTATTCTTGTTTTCAGTGAAGTTAGAAATGAGCAAAACGCACAAGTATTCAGATGAATGTTTCCTCAATCCGAGAATCAACAAACCTTTCACTTTCAACCAGAATTTCCTGATTTTGAAGGCCACTTAGCTTCCATGAGCTTCGTGACAGCAATAAAAGTTTCCAACTGGCGAAGGTTGCCATGACTACAAATTAAGCTCGTTTCAATGCGAATAGAAAATTCGGTGTCCTCTTTGAGTTTTTTCACCTCAACTTTTTATGTGAAAGTCCATAAGGCCTAGTTTGAGCAAAACATAGGTTGTTGTTATTGTTGTTGCCCTTGTTTTGTTGTTGTTGCGACAACTGGGACTGTTATAGGTAAAACAGACACGTCTTGTTGCTTACGCATTACAACCAAACAACAACATTAAGAATTATTTAAAAAAAATATAAACAAAGGTCTTGGCTGCACAGGCAGTCCATATCCAGTTCATACATTCTATGTACACTTTTATTACATCACTTCCCTTTTTTAAAGAAAGGTTTGTCGGGGGTACATGACTTGTGGATAGACGGGGGTCTGGTGCCTGGTTTGCAGAAAGCTAACCTCTTCTGATTACCGAAACTTGCTTTTGATACCCACTTTCATGATGAATTTTGGCGGAAAACTGCCTATTTTAACCATTTTTTGCGAATTTCAGCAAAACCCCGCCCATGTTTATGGAAAATCTGCCGAAAAAGGACCCTTGTTTCGAGAATTTTGAACCCAAAAACCCACCCATATGGGCGGCACATACCCGTACCCTCAACATGTTATGTGCCCCTCCCCCCCCCCCGGGATTTGTCTTTAATGTATCAAGCTTGATGGGATGGGATTCCCAAAAGGTTCTGGTGCTTTTCAAGCTCTGACCGATCTACGATTCGGTTCGTGTTCACTTTCTTCGGCTGCTTCATGATCAGGCTGGTGATCGACGTTTCCGTCTGCGTGTGCATCTTGGTGTTCTCTGCGTGTGGTAGTAATTGTACTATCTTCGCTTTCGGAATCTTCAAAATCAGTGCACTGTGATCCAGTAGGCCCTTTTTATCGAATTTAAGGCTGAAAATGAAATCTCATTTTGATGCAACTGATTAGTGTAGCTTTGTTCTCAGATACCTGAGGGTCAAAACGAAACAAAAATTTTTAAAATCGGTCCACTGGTTGATGATTTATGGCACCTTAAACTTAGGCCTTTTCAGAAATGTATGTTTACGTCCTAACTTTTGGAAAAATCACACCCCTTTTCTTTGAACTTGAGGATTTTAAATTGCGCAACTCCACCTTCTTCTGTCCGATTTTGAAGCTCTTTGCATTGTTTGAAAGTCAATTTATTGGCAATCAATACAAATGGCAGTTTGATGCAATACCTACTTAAACTTTTCCTATATTTAAAGATTTCACCAAGGTATCTTTGTTAAGAAAGTGAAAGCCGAATGTCTGTGAAAACCTAACTTAAAGTTGAAAACAAAAAATATATGTTTTGCTATGTCCATATAAGTCATTTAAATTCAAAGTATAGGTCTTTACAAAGCAGCCTGCCAGAGGGCTCGTGCCAGATCGTGATTTGGAGCGTTTTTTCGACATTTTAGTACCAGATACCAAAATGGCCTAAATTGAACCACTACTTCGCTTAACCGGCTGGCTCCTTTTATTCCAACCCTCCAGTCCACTTTTGGACCAGATGTCTATTGGATGACCTTCTAGCATTTGAAATAGCATTTTATGAACTGACTGTGTGATTTTCACCTAAGGAAAATGAAGAGAAAGGCGATTTTGTCGAAGCAAAATTCCTTGAAATTCCAGTGTTCACAATCTTTGTTTTGTCAACCTGTTCTGACACTGTCAGGCAAGCATACAGTTTGCGGAGAAGAATGCGATAATTCTGTCAATCGACAGGATCTTGAATCAAAGAACAGATTTTTACTCTGCTGCTTGGATGGAGAAATCGGATTGCAGCAAGCCCAGTATTCGCGTTACCGCCAACAAATGTTGGGAAACCTACAAGAAGACCCTTGCATGTGAGCTTCACATGATTAACCACGACGATCTTTCCCTCTGCAATCTTAGCTTTCGCATCTTAGTCCTCACCCCAGACCCTTAATCGCTTAATTCAGCAACGAGATGGTACAGGATTTTCAAGGCAAAGTAAAAAAATACACCCAAGAAATTTACGGAGCTTTCCAACATGGCATCATCTTGAAAGTCACCAGAAAGTTGCTGACGTTTGCCATGGGATCCGGACCCATCTAAACCTGCCATTACTGAAGATGTTACTTTTGCTTCAGCTGGGATGCCTTTCAACTGCTCTTCAGCTGTTGAATCATTGGTGATTATTGCATGGAGAGTAGAGTGGAAGAGACTCTTNCAAATGTTGGGAAACCTACAAGAAGACCCTTGCATGTGAGCTTCACATGATTAACCACGACGATCTTTCCCTCTGCAATCTTAGCTTTCGCATCTTAGTCCTCACCCCAGACCCTTAATCGCTTAATTCAGCAACGAGATGGTACAGGATTTTCAAGGCAAAGTAAAAAAATACACCCAAGAAATTTACGGAGCTTTCCAACATGGCATCATCTTGAAAGTCACCAGAAAGTTGCTGACGTTTGCCATGGGATCCGGACCCATCTAAACCTGCCATTACTGAAGATGTTACTTTTGCTTCAGCTGGGATGCCTTTCAACTGCTCTTCAGCTGTTGAATCATTGGTGATTATTGCATGGAGAGTAGAGTGGAAGAGACTCTTTACTCTAACAGATGCTGAGTAGTCGGTAACTGTTACCGTATGATAAAGGTTTGTCTTGAATGCATCGACTTCAGATCGTGGCACTAATGCCTGGATGCCTTACTTCAAATTTTACATCAGACTTCACTTCATTTCATTCTCTGAAGAAGGCGAACACTTGAAAAACATAAAAATACTAGGAAATGGGGCTTTTCTCTTGAGACAACAAAATATTTTAAGGAAATCGTCCGTCCTGTGAAATTAACAGAAGAGATTCAATGGGTTTACACCATTTTGTGTGCAGCGCAAAAAATGGATCAGAGTAAACAACATCCCCAAGTGAAAAGAAAAGGCCTCAACACAATGAACGAAAGAAAAATGTATTATTTGATCTAAGAGGATCAAATCAACAACACAGGTTTGCCAAAGCAGTTTAGGCCAGTTTAGGCCATTTTGGTATCTGGTACTAAAATTTCGAAAAAACGCTCCAAATCACGATCTGGCACGAGCCCTTTGGCAGGCTGCTTTGTAAAGACCTATACTTTGAATTTAAATGACTTATAAGGACATAGCAAAACATATATTTTTTGTTTTCAACTTTAAGTTGGGTTTTCACCTACATTCGGCTTTCATTTTCTTAAAAAAGATACCTTGGTGAAGTCTTTAAATATAGGAATATTTTGAATAGGTAATACACCAAGCTGCCATTTTTATTGATTGCCAATAAATTGCCTTTCAAACAACACAAAAAGCTTCAAAATCGAGCAGAAGATGGTGGAGTTATGCAATTTTAAAATCATCGAGTTCAAAGAAAAGGGGTGTGATTTTTCCAAAGATTAGGACGTAAACATACATTTCTGAAAAGGCCTAAGTTTAAGGTGCCATAAATCAGCAACCAGTGGACCGATTTAAAAAATTTTTGTTTCCTTTTGACCCTCAGGTATCTGAGAACAAAGCTACACTAATCAGTTGCATCAAAATGAGATTTCATTTTTAGCCTTAGATTAGATGGCCTGGATCACAGTGGCAGTGTTTCTGGCAAATGGCTTGAAGTGCGATACGTTACGTGTTATGTAGTGTCGATGTTCGTTCTTAGCCGTAACTCTGCTACCTTTTCTTGAGATAACGATTTATGGTGTATGGCTAAAACGTGAAGATAACTTGTTTCTACGAATTTGTTTCACGAGTATACTCGATCTCCAACGATGGTCGTGCTTTCTTTGGCGTTTCTGCGCTTGTCCACATATTGCTTGTGGTAAGTTTGATTTTAGCTTCATTTTCATGTGTCTCGGTGTGTCTATCAACAACAAGTTTTCCTTCAATGCTCGGCAACTTTCCCCGCACTTGACGGTTAAACAATAGGGTAGGGTGGGGTAATGTGGGTCTAAAGTGAGTCTCGAAGTTGATAGTTGGTTAATAAAATTTAAACGATTTCAAAAGTTTCGTTTTATTGACATTCAGTGCTTCTTGTTTCTTGGCAAAAAATCTCAGCTTTGACAAAGGCAGTTAAATATTTTTAAAAAATTTTCTCTTCGGCAACTAAAATAGGCCCACTTTTTCCGACGAGGGGGAAAAGTGGGTCTATTTTCAAAACTCGTACAATATCGGAATATGAAAGGATAAATGATTAAAAAAATTAATGGAATTGCATTTCCCAACTATTTTCTATTCAATAAAATAACAGTCTTTGCTTTTTATCGCAAGGAATCCCGCTCCCGCCACGAAAAGAAAACTACGGTCTTTATGCTGTGATCCACCATTGTTGCAACTCATAAGTCAGTGATCGAATTTGATAGTAACAGTCAAATAAAAATGTTTGTGGTATGTTTACTCCAATTTATTGGTTACAAGACAGCAACTGCGGTAATAGGAAACCCTCCGCATTTTAGACAGAAAACAATGCGGCAAGAGGAATAGAAGTGCGAAAATTTAAAGCAGTTCAAGGCTTCGTTGAATTGAATTATGGCTGAATTCTCGGTAGGCCCACATTACCCCACCTGGTAAAAAAATAAACATAAAAAGAACAATCGCTTCAATGACTTCGACATAGACGTTATTTCATTTGTAAAAGACCAAACTCTCACCTCATGGTCGTTAAATGGACCAGAAAGCAAAACAGAGATTCTTGCACAGTAGGCTGTTCAGTAAAGTTATTTTATACGGTAAAAAGAGTGGAATGCATCTAAGACGAACTTTTTATGTAAAAAGGCAGTTTATTATGTAGACATTAAAAGAAAAATAGCCAATCTTTCTTACATTTAACGAAGAAGGATTTTTCTAGCAAAAAGCTCAGTAGACCCGCTTTACCCCGTAGACCTACATTACCCCCACCTAGTTCACAAGGTGCAACTTTTGGTCACACTGGGGAGCGTTGTACGATATTGCAATAAGAAACGATTTATTTCTTGTCTCCAAACTCTTCCTGTTTGTATCGCTTTCTCGAATGGTTGAATAAATCTCTCCACTTCTCTATTTGCTTTTGGGCCAATATGGAGTTACTGGGCCATGGTTATTCGAAGTGCTGCACAATACACAGTGATCCAGAGCATGGAATAAATAGGAAAACATGAAGTTTCGAAAACATGCAGATTTTTACATTCCCATATGTATCCTTGGGCTTTACAGAAAGCAAAAATTTTCAAAATCGGACTATCCAATGATGAGAGATGGAAATTTGAAGTTTGTCAAAATTTCAAATGGTTGTTTACATTAGAATTTGCGGTGCAATGTAACGTTTTGAGCCAACTTTAAAGTGTCATAAATCAGCCTAGAAAAGACCGATTTTCATGATTTTTGTACGAAATGGTCAAAAATTTAGCTGTACTCAACATATGTGAAAATGTTGTATATTGAATGTAAGATCATGGGTTGATGGACACTATTTTGATGCTTACTTTTTACGACAATTTTCGTGAAAAATTGCTTCTCAAAGTTGAAAACAAAAAATCTATGTATTTCTAGGTGTTAGGTATCAATATATCAAAATACTAGAACCTATTTGGAGCATTCCTGCCAATCAATGCCAATCTTGAAGCGAAAATTTGAAGAATTTTGAACAGACTAACACAGATGGTCCTGTGACTGATATCTCTGCGAGTTTGACTGCAATCCAGTACAGAATGAAAACTTTATTCATTCAAACTCATAACATTGGGATATTCTTTCGACAGGAAGCTGCTTCCGCAATCATCTTCAAGTCAAATTTGAGACAAGAGCTGCAGTGTCAGACCTCATTGTCAAAGTAGCTGAGTCAAAAGATAATTGTTTTCCATCGCATCAGCTTTATGTTCTGAACATTACATTCAAGTATGCAACAATGAAGAAATCATGGAAGGTCAAATTAGATGGCTATTACTTTGCTGATCCTAGTACTGTGCTTACCGAACAAGGTTTGAAGGCAACACTCAAGATGGATCCAATGTATCATTTTGCTGGGACTGGAGACTTTAAATTAGAAATTTCTGTTTCTGATGGCATACTTGAGACAATCATAAAAAGAGATATTTGTGTACGTTTCGTCAACAAGAAAGTAAAAATGTCTGTTGAACAAGCAAGTACGCCAGGAAGACAACTTACCTTTGTTTTGATGACAACTGATTCTTCTTCCTTGGGAATGTGTCACATTCAATTTGGTGATGGAAGGAAGCACACCACATCAACGAATATCAATCAACAGGTTTATGTCATAAATAGCTCGTACGCTAACGTTGGAGTATACCGATACACATGGAGTGTGAGAAACTCGACAAGTATGGCTCGAGGAACAGGCCAAATGACAATTTTGAATCCGGTTATGGAATCAGGCCATTATTTGTTCCCGACATGGACAGAAAAGAGTTGGCCGGATAATAGAGTCCAATTTTATCTCATGTCAAAATGTCTGTCTCCTATACCAAATAATGTTTCGTATAGGATACACTTTGGAGACGGTGAAATAATGCCTTGGACAAGAATGCCTGCTTTTAATTGCAAGAATATGACGAATTTGATAAAGCATACATTCAAGAAAGCTGGGTGCTATGAGACATATTTTGAAATGAAAAATCTCCTTGGAAGATGTGAAATGAATGGTAGTGTAAGAATTCATCAACGCCTCCATTCATTGAGTCTTGACTTCGAGAGCATACCACCTTCACGAAAAGTGGAAAAAGAAAATGGAGGTATCAAGGAGGTCTACCTCAAATATGCATACCCTTTTAAAATTACAGCAACAACAACCAGTGGAGGGTGCCAGAAATTTGAATGGAAAATCGCAAAGCCATATTGGTTTACACCAGCAGGGATAAAAGACAAAATATTAGTCAATCATTTGGTTAATAAAGTTGGAAATTACAGCCTGGAAGTCAAAGCATTTAATCATATCAGTAACCATACCGAGATAAGAAAACTCATTTTAACAAAATCCTTAATGGGCCTTATTCTGCTAGCTTCAAATCCTGATATTACCGGTCAGACAACTTTCTACTTGCTGCTCCAAGATTTTGGAATTGGTACAGAGTTCATCTGGGATTTTAAAGACAGGACTGTCGACAAAGAAAAGGTCATAAAGTTTAATGCTGCCAGCAGTTTACCGGGGATTAGCAGCATCAGGGGAACAGAGAGCCTGAATCTTACAAAATATATGGGATATGTGAGGCAGCATACATATACCTCGAAAGGCATGTATGACGTATCAATAACAGCAAATGACCAGTTCACAACATTGGTTGCAAAGAGAACTGTCTTTGTTTCTAATAAAGTTTGTAAGAGACCAGACGTGAAGATTTTGCCAAAAGATCAGAAGTTATTGCAGTTTAGCCTTGGAGAAACTTTTACGATACTAAGCGACGTCAAGCTCGAATGTGATGATTTTGACAAAGCTGTATTTGAATGGAGAATATATGCAAGTAGTAAGGAAGCAATGAATAACGATCGAGTTGCTGAGTCTGACAAAACGACAAGGTTAGTTACCTGAAATCTTTTTTTTGCATGGCCTTGCAAGTTACAAATTTGCAAAAATGGAGTGGAAGATGTGCTTTAAATCTACCAATAAAAAAACATACAGTGAAGTCCCCCTTTTAAAGGCCGTCCTCCCCCGTCCTCTACTCGCAGTAGCTTCAGGCGGCGACCAGCGCGTTCGCCTTGTGCGTATGCTCTGTTGTTAGAGAACATGTCCAATATGCAATGCAGGTTGCCGACCAAAGCTACTGCAGTGGAGGTCGGCCTTAAGAAACAGAATTGCGAAAAACTCACACCCTTCATTTTGGTTACCGGGTGTCCAAAAAAACCTTCGATAAAACTTTTTTTTGAGTTGTTTTGTCAAAGACCCAAAAATATTCACAGATGATAAAATGTTTGCCTTTGATACAGTAAGGTAGAAAAATTACACATTGAAAAAACCTTATTTTGAGCTATAGTTTTTTAAGCAAAATACTCAATCTTGCCTAAGAGTCAATTTTTCAGATTTTTTATCATCATTGAAGTCTCCAATGACAGTGTGCATTTATTTCTGTCATTTATGACCAAACTAAAAGTTTGAAATGCACAAAGAAATTGATCTGGCAATCATCAGTGCTTTTTTGCAGTATGATTCAAAACCAGGTAGCCCTAAAAAGAGCTAAATTTGCTATTTTTTTACAAGATTGAAAAAGAACTAATTACAAGATCAGCTATATCTTGGAAAATAATTTGGTTCTTGATCTACTTGACATAAAGGAAAATTGAAGATCGGCCATGTAACCAAATTTTGGTGAATTTTCAAACGGGAGTACTTTGTTTGGGACACCCGGGTAGAACAATGCATTAAAGTGCAAACCTTTTGGCGTGACAAACTTTCGGACAGTCCCCTTGCTCCGAAAATGTTTGCATTAAGAGACAACAATAGGAGCCAAGGCAAGAAAGTGGAAACTATATCTCAAGCATGCCACGAAATATCATAAACGTGCAATTTCTTGGAAGATCCATTACTAGCCTAAAAAAGTAACATTGCCGTCCTCATCATCCATCAAAAAGGTCTTGTCACTTTCTTGCACGATTTGGATGCCTAATCTTCTTGAAATGATCTGAAAACGTCTTCCAATCAAAATGTTGTTTTGTTTATCTATTTAGTAATTTATCTAGAGTTGGTTAACGGTCAGTTTTAGCTCTACATTACAATACAGTAAATACCCACAAATAAGAACCCCCCTTGTATAAGAAACAGGCCTCATTTTCTTCAAAAAGGACTCCTTTAAGAAGAAACAACTGTTGGTCTGAAATGTAAATGTTTCTTATTTTCAGGTTTGGCATAGTTTGTTCCTGAATGCCAAAAAATATTTCCATAAATGACTGTAATATGATGTAGCATTACTGTAATATAATGTAGCATTCTCAAAACAGACTGAACATTCTCGAGATTCCACACAGCAAAAGGTAACAAGGTAAACATGTAACATGTAAAGCAGTAATGTTCAATACACATGCATTCGTGGTACTGTCATATACCTTCACCTGACTTGATTCCC
>REGL01002080.1:22437-51632 GCA_004194395.1 Aurelia aurita complex sp. Pacific
CGCGCGAGGGAACCCCCACACGCATATCCTAAGCTGCGGTCGCCGCTGGGGCACAATTTCCCAGTTCAACCGCAGCCCAGTGCCTGCATCGTGAAGGGGACCTCACATCCCGCACAGCACATCCGCCATCCCAATGAGAAGCAGCGCACCGCCCCCATCCTCGAGAAGGCCCATTAAACGTTTATCATGTTAGAAACCCAACTCTTGGAATATTTGTTTTGCAGAGCATACAGTTGCATTTATAACCATTCCAACATCTAATTCGTTTTAATGTTTGAAGAATGAAATAGCTTGATTGTTTTATTTCGTGCGGTAAAACTGCCAAAGTTTATTTCCAAGGAAGGCTATGGTCTCAGCTCCAAAGGACGTGGTTCGCACCTTTGGAAGTTGAGCGTCATTGACATCCCTTGGATTGTAGCTAATACCTCGCTCCATAAAAATATCCTTCATGAAAGGTGGATTTAGATCAGAATTTGTTTTAAAAATTTCCGTCATAAGCAACTGTAGGTTTCTTACATGGATGGGCACCGAATTGGTCTGTTTCAGGAGAGAACCAAAATCATTTCCGTGATCCTTGTACGCAATGCGCAGTGCCCTTTCGTGAACATGATTTATTATATGGTTTAAAGTTCTGTCAGAAAACATCCAAACAAGTGGACAGTAGCTGAAGTGCGATAACACAAATGCTCTCATTAGCTGCTGCAATTTGTCAGTGTCCATGTAGCAGGATATAGGTGCAAGAGCATGGAGTTTTTGGCCGGCCTTTCTAAATAGGGTCTTCACATGTCCTTTTAAAGATTGTGATTAATCAAAAGTTATACCGAGAAGAGTTTCCTCTGTACTTTCTTTCACACAGGCCTCGCCTATTTTTTGATGGTTATTTCATTATCTCCCTTCGCACCAAAAATCATTAAATGGCATTTTTCTTCATTTAGCTTCATACAATTGTTTGGAAACCACTCAGTTATTTTAATGGTATCATGTTCTAAATGCGCAATGACGGTTTCGATCCTAGGACTACATGCATACATTGTTGTATCGTCTGCATAGTTACAGATTTTGGTTTCCTCCAATTTTGGATACGATTTTGGATACGATGCATGCAATGATTACAGCGTACTTAAAGGATGCAAATTCGTTTAGACTAGAAATAAATAACGATGATCTATATTAACTTGCTATTAGCGATAGCTGGTTCCAGCCCACTCGGCTCATGGTGCCATTGCCCTCCTATCTTGGCCCCCACACAGTGATCCAGAGAGTAGGAGAAATACCAAAACATGAAGTTTCAAAATCTGAATTTAGTTCATGCCTATATCATCAAGCACAAATAATTTCGAAGTTGCGACTAATTCATTGATTTGTTTACATAAGTACTTCCGGAATAACGTTGCCTGGACTGAATTTTCAAAGTAGCATTTCTCTGCTTAGAAAGGTTCAAACAATTTCGTTTTGGATCTTCTTTCAATCCGCTAGTTATGTACTTTCAAGTACTTTCAACGTTGATTTAAAATGTTTATATTTTGGTTAATTTTCATGTAATTCATAATTTTCGAAATTTGCAAAATTTCATATGTTTAGAAATCAGTTTAAGAAATCTAAGAATTCAACAGTTCCATAATTCTGTAGAATTCACTGATTGAATTCTCCAGTTACTTATTATTTTCATCTCATTGAATATGGCCATAATTCTTTTTTGAGTACGATTTGGAACAAACCCTTCGGTAGAAACTTGCACAAATAGTGGCATTAATTGTGTAATTGTTTTGGTTAATACGTTTCGCCCAAGTCTTTACATTTCAACTGTTGAATTTTTAACTGATTTTTAAACATAAAAATTTTGCAAATTTCCGCTATTATGAATTACATGAAGATGAACCAAAATATAAATATTTCCAATCATCGTTGAGATTACTTTTAAGTACATGGCTAGAGGATTGAAATAAGATCAAAATGAACATTTTCAGACCTTTCTGAGCAGAGAAATATTGCTGTGAAAATTCAGCCCAAAGGTAACGGTATTCCGGAAGTACTTATGTAAACAAATCAATGAATTAGGCCCTACTTCAAAATCATTTTCTGGGCTTTTCGTTGTCCAATTAAATGTTTTGAGTTTTATCAACCTTGAGAGCGTCCTTGAAAATATGGGCATAAAATAAATGCAGATTTTGAAAGTTCATCTTTTGTAATTCCTTCCAAATTTTCTTTTGTTCCGGATCACTATGCCCCATTCAGATAACATTGTCAGCCGGTCTCCCAATTGATACTACTATGTACGTTGCCATCCCATCAGAAAGCTGCATGGTGGGTGCATTTGATAATCGAAAGACAGTTCAAGTAGGATTTCGTAACAGAATCACAAATGTGCATAAATGCTTCTTTGCAGTACACGTAAGCCTATTCATTCTGGTTTCTTGTGGCCCAAAAATTCCTCGTTCCTGAGTTTGAAAACAACTTTTTATCAAAAACTCTTTTTAAGAAACCAGACACACAGATGACCAACATGGTACATGGAGTTATTTAGGGAACATGAAAAGTAGGAAAACTCTGTTATAAGGTAATTTTGCTTTCCGTTCTAGTGAGCAGTTAGTTGCCGTTTTGTAAAACCAAAAATAAACGTTCTGTATAATCTGGCAATTGAGATTTATAAGAACCGCAATGGTGGCCAACGCTGGCAAGGCAACTTATTTTGTTTAACTTTTTGCTGATTTCAGAAAAATGGATCTATCTGCAAAACTTCTCCAAAACGTTTAAATTTTCTTTCGTTCTATCTTTAGCTTTGTTGTTGATCTACAACTTTGCCAAGTTTTAATGCAGAGGCTACGCTAGATTTATTGCAATCAAATCTTGCTTCTGTTTACTTTTGTAGATCGAACGGGAAAAACCATGATCAACAGATAGGAACATACAAAAGGAACTGACTGTTTTTGTAAAAAAGTTTATGTTCATGTAGATTCCTAAAAATTGATATTTTTTTAATGCTCATGAAAGTCTGAAAAGACACACAAACCAAGGTTTTGAAATTGCATGCAACTTTCAGTACCCATATATGAACGACATTTTCACAAACGCACCAAAAATGCCTGTTGACAGAAAAGTACAGCGGCCTACATCATTCCCAACAGATCACGTTCATTTATTCACCAATGGAAACATCCAGAAAGTTATTTTAAGCCTTAAATTTTTCTAAGCGTGCTTCATAGCATGGTAATCTGTTGACAAAGGTTTTTCTCTTCGCTTTCAAAAATAAACAGGAATATAAAATTTGATTGAAGGAAATCTAACCTAGCTGTTTCAACCAGACTTGGCAAATTGGTGTGTGAACAACCAACCCTAAAGATCACAAAAGGAGCGTAAAGTTTTCGAGTAGTTTTGGAAATTAATCAACTTTTCTAAAATCAGCAAAAAGCTCTGAAACACTATTTGCGAAGCCAGCGTTGAAGAAAATATTGCAATCTATAAATATTTTTTCTCGATAGGTAGGCTGAATGGCACTGGAAAATTTTTTCTTCTGTGGAAAGTTCAGCAAAACGCAGCTTGTAGCTCACTAGAGTGGAGGTACCTAGCAGCGTGTTCCTTTGCTCCAAAAAAAAAAACTGAAGAATATTTTCATTTGCTTCTTGTAAGGTGCTTGTAAGCTCCATATTAGTATAAGATGAACGCTTCGCTCAGGGCAAGCTCTCACAATATTTCAGACGAATATCCTGTGTTCTTAAAGTCTGCACAAATTGGGTTTTAAGATTGAATGGCGCGGTACGGACGGGCATAAATTGGGAAACCAGCTGATAGTGTTAAAAATTTGAAAAGAAACCTAAGGACCGATGGCCGGGACCAATTATCTCTTATAGTGTATTTATCTTCTGTTTTTATAGCTATGCGCTTTTTTCATCGATCTGATTTTATCTGTCAATTGTCTGGAGCTTAGATTCTTTGTTAAATAACGCAACGATTCAGTTTCTTTAAACATTCTGTAGATGGCATCTTCCTTTACTGTTCCTTTCGACTTTATGAATGAGCTGAAAATGTTGGCGATATGCTTGTTTTCTTTGGCAGAGTAATTATACCTCTTACCTGACATTGTGGTACAACTTGGATCATCTGACACATGATCATCCTCTCCATCAAACAAATCCAAACTTCTCTCATCAGCCTTCTCACTTTCTTGCCAGCAAGGTTTCGTATCTTTGCTTGATTCGATATTTTTCTCATTATGTTCTACCGTCGACCTGTCCTGTCCGTTCATCCGATAGATTTTATCGCTTGGAGAGTCGCACTCTGTCGGCAAAGGAGGAGACTCAAGCTTGCTTATGATGTATCGAACTTTATAGTAGATCGATCTTTCCTTTCCTTTTATTGCAGGATACTTTTCTGCTGCATCGCGCACTTCTTGCATGGAAATATCTCTCCGTTGGATATTGGAGGCGAATATCGTCTCAGAGCATACTTCTGTCTCGTTTTCGTCTTCGTGTTCTCTATCAGTAGCTTTGGCGTGAAGGGCAGCATTCAAGAATTCTGCTGTTCTCGCAGACTTGGCTCGCTTGTCTTGGATGAAGTAAGAATTCTCTGCCGTTTTCACGGCATGATTCATATGCAAGGCAAGGTCTGCTTTAAACTCTGGGTGCCTTTTGTGTATCAAAGATACGGCGGATTTCCTCATCAGCGATGCGTTCATGTGCTTGCCAACAGCTCCTCTCCAAAATGACCCTATCTGCTCAGAAATTGCCGATGAGGTCATATGCAAACCTGTATGTGTGATGAAAACTTTGTCCTGATGGCCGCTATCATTGATATTTACAATCCTCGCTCTCATCTTCGTTAGATAAATATTCAGGTACGTGAATATGACCTTTGGTATGCATATCATGGCTGGACCAGAAGTTTGCAGTGTCTTATGGTCGCGAACCGTGACAACCATTGTGTCGCCATCTGCCACTGCCTTCTCCACAGATTCCACGGTCATGTTTGCAATTGCACCAGATCTAGGAGCATTTGCAATTAGCAACGAGCTAATAATGTAGTCCCTGGCACAGGTGAAATCTTTATTCGTAATCGCGGGGGAGGCACCCATATATTCCGACAGGATCTTTATGGCTCTTCTAACGGGCTCTGACTTTTCAAAAGCTTCAAAATCTTCTTGTCCTGCAATATTTTCTAGATCTTCTTCTCTCTTTTCCCATTTCCTGACCGTGATACTTTTTCTCAAGGTTTTTAACCAATATTTTACCTTCACTGCCAAGACAATGGGCTGCTCTTCATTCGTTTGTAAAATTTCGGGGCACATCTTCACAAAATCGCACAGGTGCAGCAAAGAATGCAAGTATCCTTTAACTGTCCCTGGCCTCTTTTCCGTCTGGAATTTCATCAACCAATTCTCCCGCAGTAACTTGGTATCGAACAGCCGCAATACATTAGCCATACCACCAGCAGCTGTATCTTCTAAATATCTGCAGATGATCAGCAGTTGTGAGACATGCTGCTGAGCATCCTTCTCCTTTTTGTGGCCACCGTCCAATGACATTAACCACCCCTTGAAGGCATTAAATAACATCTTCTGAGATGGCGTTGGTATGATATCATGGGCAACATCTTCGTCATTTTCGCTCACGATACTTTTATGACAGTCGTCAGCATCATCTAGCACATTTTCTTCGTGTTCATCTTCATGCGCTTCGTTGTATTTTGTTTCTGTTTCAATTTTCGCTGATGCTGTTTGTAATCGTGTGGCGCTTGTATCATATTCACTTTCAGCATTTTCTTTATGCGGCACTCTAACTGGAGCACCAGCATCTACCATCATTTGTATATAGCGAACGTCTTTCAGCTTATGCGTCTGACGCAGATGATTTTGGAGCCGCAAAACAACTTTCCCGCAAGTTATGATGGGGCATGTCTTTGCCGTATAATTCTTGCGAACTTTGCCAGGCTTGAGTGCACGCAATTTTCTCAGCCCAAACATCCCCCTTGCTGCCCTTGCGTCATGCTCATCCCATTTGTGAACTTGAATCAAATGTCTTATCAAGTCCACAACAGATTTCGAACAATTCTTCTCTGGGCAAGCAACTTTGTGTTTCTTTGACGTTTTTCTCCCTTCTTCGTTTTTAAACCATTTGTCGAAGGCCTGAAATGTAATGTAAAAATACCTTGAATGCAAATCAAACTGATTGAAAAATAATCTTTGCCAATGACCGTTTTTCACTGAGAGCCCTAATTTTAAGAGGGATAACAGATTAGTTCATAAGAATTATAGGCCAATTACCACTTTACCCGTGGTAGGCAAAATATTTGAAAGCTGATGCGGAACAGACAGAATTAGGGATGAAAACCTACATAAGTGGTTCTAAATTCTGGAATACTCTTCCAATCTTCATTCGCGTTGCCACATCGGCAGCAGCTTTTTGGTCAAAATTGAAGTCTTATTTCTTTAATTCATATTACTCATAGGTGTACAACTAAATGTTATTGAAATTACTTTTCTTGTGTTGAAGTATCTGGTTACTGGTTGTCATTTTAAATAAATTTTTAGTGCTTTTTTTCGTTTAAATGGGGAACTCTCTCTCCATTAGTTAACCTACTTAGAGACCTCCTTAATCGGTCAATCTTAAATATGATCATGTAAAGTAATTTATGCCTTTTTATTTTTAGTCAGTATTGTTAACTTTTATGTTGTAATGTATCTAGTTGTAGAGTCTATTTATTGAAAATTGTATTCAGGATTGATTGATGATGAATGAAAACTGAAACTAAAGTGGTCACAGTGCAGAAACGTAAGGTCACAGTGCAGAAACGACACTACGGAAAGATGCAAGTAACCGGGTCAAAAAAGTTGGAGCATTGTCTTCCGATATGAGTAAAGCATTCGACTCTCTCTACCCTTCACTACTGCTAAAGAAAATGGAGATAGATGGCTTTATCAAGAATGCCAATGATATGATGGAATCATATTGTGAGAATCGGAAGAAACAGAGTGAAAACTGGTGAAACACTTAGTCAATGTATGGAATTAACGAGGGGGTGTCCACAGGAATCTTCGTAGGTCCATTATCACGGAATATCTATCAAAATGATTTATGTCATCACACGTTGGACTGTAACCTGTCAATGTACACAGACCACCATGAAGTATATACCAAAAGAAACATGCTATCTACAACAACATGGTAGATATGTGTAAATGATATGGAGACAAGTTCTTACATGCTAACCCTAAAAATAACAACTCTCTCTGTTGTAAAAACGTAGCTCAANGATGCCAATGATATGATGGAATCATATTGTGAGACAGAAGAAACAGAGTGAAAACTGGTGAAACACTTGAGGGGGTGTCCACAGGAATCTTCGTAGGTCCATTATCACGGAATATCTATCAAAATGATTTATGTCATCACACGTTGGACTGTAACCTGTCAATGTACACAGACCACCATCAAGTATATACCAAAAGAAACATGCTATCTACAACAACATGGTAGATATGTGTAAATGATATGGAGACAAGTTCTTACATGCTAACCCTAAAAATACCAACTCTCTCTGTTGTAAAAACGTAGCTCAAAGACATGGAAGGAAAAATTTCCGTATCTTTTATACGAAACTGAAAATTTGGCCCAGTATTGAAGGATTTTTAAAGTGATCAGATTTTGAGTATTCAGACTTTCTAACGAGTTTCTTGCAGGTTCCATGAAAATCTTCCTGCTCATTACCTGTGCCCTAGTGAACATTTCAAACAAAGTTTTAAAGCCTTTTAAATCCTCAGCTACTTAGAGTTTCACGCTATTCGACAATCATCAAACAACTCGCCGTATAGAGTGTGTTGTCTGATGATCGCCGTATAGCGTGAAACTTTGAGTAATAACATTTATTTTATAATTAATTGCATTCAACCAAAAATAACTTTATTTATTAACTGAACTACAATACGCATATAGTAGTGAGGTCAGTCTAGCAAGATTGTCTATAGGTGTAGCAAATCGAGCGAACACGGAAAGCACATTATTACTATCGCTCGTACGTTCATTTGATACATGTAACCTGAATCTCTGGAAATAGGTAGGGGATGGGCGGGAGGGATCCTATCTTTCATAAAAGTACTTGCTATCGACCTGTGATTCTCCACGCCTTGAATAGCTTTTTATATTTGCCTACTAAGCACGCCTTTACGGAGATCGTGCAACAGTATTCCCTTAAGAAACTTGACAATGCTACTACAAAATAGCTTCCTATTGTACTGTTAATAAATTCATATAATTTAATCTTTCTTAACGCAGTGATAAACTTTGATTTTAACCTTGATTCAAATAATGTGAAACAAAGCAAAACGACCAACAACACTTACCCGTGTTATTGGATTCCAAAACTTGAATTCAAAATCTTAGGTGCTAATTAAATAGCCAAGATGAAAGGAATACTAACCTGTTTTGCTTCTTCTTTGTCCCCATTCTTCATCGATTCTACAATTGCCGCTATTTTGCTTTCGTCATGACAGGGAGATTGCAAAGCTAAAAATGAATGATTCATAAATCANACAATACGCATATAGTAGTGAGGTCAGTCTAGCAAGATTGTCTATAGGTGTAGCAAATCGAGCGAACACGGAAAGCACATTATTACTATCGCTCGTACGTTCATTTGATACATGTAACCTGAATCTCTGGAAATAGGGAGGGGATGGGCGGGAGGGATCCTATCTTTCATAAAAGTACTTGCTATCGACCTGTGATTCTCCACGCCTTGAATAGCTTTTTATATTTGCCTACTAAGCACGCCTTTACGGAGATCGTGCAACAGTATTCCCTTAAGAAACTTGACAATGCTACTACAAAATAGCTTCCAATACACCTTTTCAACTAACCGCGGCCTCGATACCACGCGAGGCATGGGGCGAGAATTTGGGTGTAAAGTTCCTAGGAAACCAAGGTGTTTACATTGCTTCAGTACGGACTGCTTCGCTCAAGCTGTTCCTTGTCGCCGATTTTGCAGTTTGTACGCGTATTTTTGCTTCGCTTCGTGGTCTGTTATCTTAGGAATAGTTGGTTTTTTAAAGGCTCAAGCAAGTGCTCAGCTCTGATAGGCACAGAAACTTGAATTATATCGCCGTCCGCATTCGATTGAAGCTTGGGCCTAACCGCACAGTTAGATGGTGAATTGAGACTGCACTGTTTTAAACTGCACGAAAAATCAATATAGAACAAAGAAGTGGAAGAAACAAGATTGTAAAAAGCACGATGGTTTGCCACATGAAGAATGTCCTTGTCAGCAGCCATTCACCTTGCGCACATTTCCTAGCGTTTTGCTGAACTTGGACAGGAGACAGGAATGGATAAGGCTCATTCATTCATTCATGAATAGGACCACTGTCAATAACACAGGAAGCTGCCCTGGGTGAGAGTTATGTCGTATGTTCACATAATCTAGTTGACCAGAAACCAACACTTGATAACCCAAATCCAGTTATCAAGCCTGCCATAAAGCCTGCCATAAGCCTGCCATAAAGCCTGCCATAAAGCCAATTGGAGAGCTTCATCGCCGTCAGCTTTCTCCAGTCAAAAGAATGGACAGCGAACAATAAATTGAAGAACCTCCTCCCGAGTTTTTTTTTTATGCAATATATTCCAAGTGAAAATTACAATACACATTACGAACTACATTACTTACAAAATTACTCTACAATACTACTAGGACGATCAACCCCAGGGAGCAAAAGGCTGTGTCTGTGATGAATTTTCAGGAAAGAGTTCTTTCTTGGTTCCACTAACTTTGAGTCCTCAAAAACGCAAGTAGCTCTTGAGATCATCTGCCTTCAATTTTGATAGTCTGTCAACATCCATAACTGCTTGCTGGTCCTTGTCATTTTAATGTCGGCCTAACTAAGAGACGTCGGGTCGCTTTCAACCTTCAACGATTCAGGTTTATGTGGCCTACCAGAGCTGAGTACTTGCTAGAACTCTTTTTTAAAGTTGTTCCTAAGATAACAGACCACAGAGTGAAGCGAAGATGCGCGTCCAAACTGCAAAATCGGCGATAAGAACAGTGTGAGTGAAGCAGTCGGTACAGAAGCAGTGTAAACACGGTGATTTCCTAGGTAGTTTACACCCAAATTCTCGCCCCATGCCCCGCGCGGTATCGAGGCCGCGGTTAGTTGAAAAGGTGTATTGTACTGTTAATAAATTCATATAATTTAATCTTTCTTAAATTATAACGCAGTGATAAACTTTGATTTTAACCTTGATTCAAATAATGTGAAACAAAGCAAAACGACCAACAACACTTACCCGTGTTATTGGATTCCAAAACTTGAATTCAAAATCTTAGGTGCTAATTAAATAGCCAAGATGAAAGGAATGCTAACCTGTTTTGCTTCCTCTTTGTCCCCATTCTTCATCGATTCTACAATTGCCGCTATTTTGCTTTCGTCATGACAGGGAGATTGCAAAGCTAAAAATGAATGATTCATAAATCAGATGAGAATCTTAATCGGGCATTAAGTTGTCTATTAACTACAAACATAAATAATAATTTCAGCAGTAGTATTCATAAGNTGATTTTAACCTTGATTCAAATAATGTGAAACAAAGCAAAACGACCAACAACACTTACCCGTGTTATTGGATTCCAAAACTTGAATTCAAAATCTTAGGTGCTAATTAAATAGCCAAGATGAAAGGAATACTAACCTGTTTTGCTTCTTCTTTGTCCCCATTCTTCATCGATTCTACAATTGCCGCTATTTTGCTTTCGTCATGACAGGGAGATTGCAAAGCTAAAAATGAATGATTCATAAATCAGCTGAGAATCTTAATCGGGCATTAAGTTGTCTATTAACTACAAACATAAAAAATAATTTCAGCAGTAGTATTCATAAGGTTGCACTTGCACTTACGATTATCATGGTTTTTGGTTGACTCTTGTGACTCCTTTGACTCTCCTGCAGCACTGCTCTCATCTCTGTAGCAATCTAAAAAATTGTATGGGTAGGGTTATTTACCAGTTATAAGAAGGACACCTGCAGCTACTACTGACTGTATAATTCACACTTGGTGAATGCCTGAAGCACCTGTCTGTCTGAAAGCCATTTTAGAAATTTGCTCAAAACAGTAAAGCATAAAATAAACAGAAATGGTTTCCGTGTTTAACTTGCTTAAAGGCGGGCTGCAAGAACCATGCAAAGAAAGAACATCCACATACGATATGTGAATCGGTAGTAGAGTGTTTTAGAATTCCGTGTAGACTCTGTGTGAGAAATACAAGACTGCATGCAGTAAACGGCCTTTTTTGGAGTCTAATACCAGTCCAAGAATTCAGTTGTTCACCTGTCTGCTTGGACATTGAAAGCTCCTTTGCTCATATTACTTTGAAAAGTTCATGCGATTAAGGCTTTTAACAATTTCCACTTAATTTTTGGCACTTAAATTCTTACTTCCGTGATGCCAGGGAATATCCAACAGAAAGGCTTGGTTCCCTTCACAACATGTGTTCATAAATGCCTTTCGCGTGCTCATAAGGTATACTTACAGGGGTTGTCGTGGTTTGTTGACTCCTTTGCAGAACAACTTTCATCTCTGTATCTCTCTAAGGAATCGAATAAAGGTTTTTAAAATTCGTAAGATTTACATCATCAGTTAAGCAAATAGAAAGGTCCTCCATAAAGAAAACACTAACATGAAAGAAAGGGTCAAATCGATGTTAGATTTAATCAAAATACAAGCAAGAACCTCACACAATCCATTTTGTTAGTTTACCTCCTACAGCCTTTCTTTTTTTATAGATCCTGCTGTCTCGTTTGCAGAACGTATTATAGAATCTTAAGTGGTTTAGCAGGAAAAGCGTGGATTGCGTTATTCATTTTCATGTTACCATGAGCATGCAAATCTTTAGAATACTCTTTGAGAAAATTAAATGCCAGAAAATTGATTAGGCTGAACAATAGATCAACAATGGTGAAGCTGTGAGATTCTTAGTTGCAGACACGGAGACGCAAAGCAGGCATACCTGACGCAAAATTCAATTGTTTATATGCATACATTAACACAATATATTGTCCATTTTCTATTGCTCCCCCCAATCAAAAGCTGCTTCCTACGGCCCTGCCTGGAGTTGCTCAGTTCAGCCAGGTCTTCTTATCCGAAGTATGCCATCATTTCTAATTTAATCTGATAAACCAAACAGATTTAAACTTCAAGCTTCTCGTGTAGGGGAGACCGGGGACAACTGTAACACGAGGCAATTGTAACACTGACTCTCGCGCCTTGCAGAAAAGTGCAAAAAATCAGATTTTTGCACAGAAAATGCTCATTCTAACCCTCTACATACGACTTGGAGATACAAGAATATTCAGCCAAGTTTGCAAGATTTTCGGGAGGAAAACATGTTTTGAGTACGAAAGTAAATACGTGCTTTCAGTGTAGATTGTGTCTGAAAGATGTAGCTCTTGAGTAAAAAATTCCATTTTCACATCACAGACATAGCATCTATGTAGGATCAAAACTACATTAAAAAGTTTAAGCTCCACAGCTTATGAGATGTGAAAATGGAAAATAACGACAGCTGCGGAGTAAGCCGTCCGATGCTTTGGTTTTGATTAATTTTCTAATCTGGTCGAAAAATGTGCATCTATGCAGTATCAAAGAGCTCAGAATTGAAATTTAAGAAAAAAGAAATTTTTTTCCTCAATCGATTCAATTTTTTTCAACTGATGCACCCAAATTTACAAAGAAATAAAAGCTACATCTTATTTTTAATCTGTTCTTTTGAAAGCCATAAAAAATCTGCCACCTGGTGCTAAATTTGCGTAAGAAAAACGCAGAATCGTGCAATAATCATCTGTGATGATTTTAAAGAAATGAATAATTGCACCAACCATCTGTTACAATTGCCCCATGATACCGGGGCAATTGTAACACGTGACCACTTATTCTAAAACTATCACAGCATCACAAAAATTGGTTCCATGTGATGGAAACTAATGCCTTTTTTATTCTAAGGGATGCAACTACAATATCATTTACCTTCACGAGCACAATTAATCATTATTTAGACGATATGGCTGATTTCCAAAAAGTGTTACAATTTACCCCAGTTTCCCCTAACACAAGTTGAGCTCGATCTATGATAACAGCAATGTTTTATAGCAAGCATAGTAGCTTCCAATTCTTAAAGAAAAGTTGGCGTAAATATTTCATAACCTTTTCCGCAAATCGAATGGCTTGAAAGAAAATGCAGATACTTTGATACAATCCAGCTGCTGACATTTCCTAAAATCTTCGATATTTTCAGAATCAGAAGGTCTTTTTCAACAATTCAAGAAAGGTTGTCAAAAAGTTTTTTGTCATGAAATTGACTTAATTTTACAGTTGAATCACAGGACAAATTTGAAAGTAATAAATTACTATCAAATGAATGAAAACAATAAATGAGTTGGATGTAATACCTTCACAGGAACCTCTCTCTGCGCCATTTGAGGGCTTCGTGACAGCATCATCGTTGAAAGCTACTTCCAAGTTTTTCGTGCCCTGTAAATTCAAATGATAAACCCTTACAAAGGTCAGACTCGCAAATCGAATACAGATGTTTTCTTTGAACACAAATTCATCATCCAGTACACAACTTGAAAACTGCATAAAGCAGAAAAGAAACGATTTGCTAGATAATTTGTCTGAGACTCTTTCGCAACAAATCGTCAGATAACATCCCAAAGAAAGAAACCAAAAGTGAATACTAAGTTTTGATTCTGTAATGTCTCAAAAGCCCCAGGATTACTATGAAGGAGAAAATCAAAGCATTTCTAAATTGTGTAACCATAAATACTCTTGACAAAATAAGAAGTCGTTTTTGGGAGACTTACAGTTCTGAGATTCTTAGTTTGATACGAAAAAAAAGGAACGTTGATCGCATAAGATCGAGTTCACAATATCTGACAACATTTACCATGCTGAAATGGAATACTAGATGTTTACCAATGTTAACTGTGAAACATACGCTCAAACAAAATACCTTGAGCATCGACCTTTTAACCCAAAGAAGGATCTAACGGTCCATGAATTGCAAACTTGCTTGATTCACAACAAGGTGTAAAACGAGAGATATACCTTTTTAGATCCTTATTTTACACTTTTGAAAGGTTTTGGAGACTAATATAACGTGAGAACATGTAAATTATGTGAATGATGTTATACCGGGGGCACCAAAAGCTGTTTAAAAATCGTAGTACCTGGGAAACTGGGTGGATTTCTATGAGTCCAGCTTTGCTTGAAGGCGGAAAGACAAATATTTTCGAGATTTTTTTACGCTTCTATGAATGCTGAAAATTCAGGTAAATTCGACTTGAAAAGATTTCGTTTGTTGTGAAATTTCGGGAAAAGGGCCTAAAACACTGGATCAAATCACAAGGAATGTCTCACAAAGGGGCGCAAGGGAATTATAGGAGATGAATTTTGAAATGAAATCACTCAAGATTTATAGGAGATGAATTTTCAAAAAAATGCTGCAAACTTTCGACTATATGCCAATAAATTGAAAGGTGACATCTGGTAACCAATGAAAAGTTGTACTTTGGAAATGTTCAATGCAATAAGTTCTTTAAGATTGAATAAAGTATTTGGGCCTTTTTGGTTGCAAACAGGTAAATTTGCAAACAGGATATTTTCGTTAAGTCGAACTTATCTACCAGGTGAGATATCCAAACAAGGTATCCGTATGAGTTGCATAAAACAATCCCCATTTGAAAGGTGACTGCCCTCTGAATATCAAAGCAATGATATTAAAAAATGTCTCGTCTTACTGCCCAATCCGTCACGCCTTCTCGCAGACAAGGGAGAATTTCTGCAGAAGGCCCCTTCCAAAAACCTCCAGCAACGAGTGAAAACGACGAGCGAAATGTCCTTGATTTTCTTTCCTAACGATGATGCCACTTAAAATTGTTCATTCATTTTGTCCTCCTGGGATAATGGAATCCCCCAAGTTATTAACTGCAGGGGGAGAACTTATTCATTCTCCCACGAGAAAAACACGTTCGAAAGAATGAAGAAGTCATTGTTGTAAGGCCTGTGCAATGCAGAAATGTAAGGGATATCTGTTCGTGATTTTGGGCACGTTTTAAGATTCCTTAAAGAAGCTTTCCCAAGAAAATGCATGAAAATTTTACAACGGAGTGGCCGATTTCAGTAGGGTAAATTCTAAAACAGATTTGAGCATGTCTACCATTAAACTACAGTGAAAACATACAAAATAGAAAGCAGTTTTTTTAAAACAGCCTGTTTAGTTTCTCACTAAAATTGCACTTATCTGGATACAGGCTGAACGGTTTCTTATCGCATGGTTAAGAAACATTCAGTGATTTCAGCTTAATCTTTCATCAGCACCCAGAGCGAAAACTATCCGACTGTATGTTCTCGTTACCTATGAATTTCTCTAAATTTACTCAACCATAGCATACATGCCAAATTTATTATGGATGGAGATGCCTTTGCATGAAATCTCTAAAAAATGTTGGGCACCTGACTTTAACAATGATTATCAAATATGAATTTATATGGGGTCTTTCTTTCAGAAACCTTTCTAAAATCAGGCTGAGAAGTGTCTTATATGAGGACACCATTTCTCAAAAAATAAGCCTGAGGTTTCTTATAAAGTGGTTTCTATTTTGCGGGTTCACGCTGTATATGTTTGCCTAACTAATCGTCTTGATAACCATGGAGCCGTGGCCTTTCAAACAGGCTTAGTTTTTATTGAATCACCCGCTATATTTTCAGTAGTTATAAAAAACAAGAGGTATAACAAAAATACTTCAGCCACTCTGCTGCCAACCAATCTCTAATTAATTCAAATGCATCCAGTACTCTAAGCACAACGAATTTTCAAACGTCTCAACTTTTTCGGCGCACCCAGTATGATAGTCCTGAATGATAAATTAATTGTCTCGACTTAGTAATGTCAGCCATGAGGGCAAATACTATTAGTACTTACATTGGCAAAACATAACAGATCGGAAGAGGGAGCTACAAGTGACTCGCGATATTCATCTTCGTCCATATTTGTCTGCAAGAAATATGAAAATATCAACTTTTTAAGGAAAAACAGGAAAACTGATCTTACACGAAAACCGAAAATGCAAACCAAAGCAAGAAATCATGGTACACATCCTCTTCTGCTTATTTCTCAGCTGCAAGAATTTTCACGGATTGGAAGAAAATCCTCATGAAACTTGAAGTTCATCGTGTGTTACATATAAATAGGTTTATCGATAAAGATCTTTTTTAAATCTTAACTAATTCCAAAATTGAAATAAACAAATGTTAACCATGAATTTTTGAAGGCCAGATCCTGATTTCCCGCTAGATTAAATACTAATAAAATACAAAAGCAACTTCAGTCTTGAAGCCATTAGAAAAATCAATGTTGATGATCATAGAGAAAGTGAATAGTTTTCTAACACGGGGAAATTTTTTGAGTCACTCCCTATATCAATCAAGAATGTAAAAAATCTACGAGGCAATGATAACCATACACATTTGTTTAGATTTTCCATATTTGGCAAAGACTTGGGTTGGTCTTATTAGTCAGCATGAGCAATTCAAACAATTTGGTAAAATATAAAAAGGAAACCGATGTTTAGTTTCTGTGCACACTATTAATTTATATCTCTAATGATTATACATGGTTTCGCACTTGCTTCAATCATAATTCTCTTAGCCGTTGAGTATTACTGATGTGAAACGGTGGGCAAAATAGAAGATAGAGTCTCGAATAGCTTCCAAATCACTATTCCAAATTGAATTAAATGAGCAAAGAATACGAGAATCAAAATTCTCACCAAAAATAAACAGTATATCAATCTCCTGCCAAAACGAAAGAGATGTATCGAATATGCGCCAAAGTCTGTAATGAAAACAAAATGGGCAATATAATAACGAATAACAAGCAGGTAAATTGAAAAAGAAACAGATAACGGCACAAAATATTCAATATTTACAAAGACCCTCTGATTTATTTCTACAGTTAAGATCATCCTATCATCAGCAAAACTATGCCACAATCACTCATCAAGTATCCCTTTATTACGCAATTTCCTTCTCTGTGATAAAGAAAGGCACATATGAAGTGTGAAACTGTTTTGATAAGCTCCCAAACTCTTTTAGTCATAGGCTAAGTAGAATGACAAATGTTGTAAGTGAAACTGTGAAATGCAGTCAAATTTGAAAGGTTCCAAATCTGTTAAAAGGTGGTTGTAAAACTGTATGCCCTATTTCTTTCCACTGAACAGCTCCAAAGAAGTTTATCTACTTTGCTATAATTCTACCGTTGGAGTTTTTGAAAAAAATTTCAATATTTTCAGAATTAGAATGTTTTTCTTTTTTTCTAAGAATTCAAAAAGAAATGTTTACAAAATCCTAAAACTATCGTAGATAAAACATAAAATACTTTTTAAGAAAACCATATTTTATGAATGTCTACAATGCAGTAGCAAGCAAAAGTCTGTTACTCTTCTGGTTGACGAATTAGAAATGTGATGACTTCCCATCCTCAAATGAGTTGAAATATAGAATACGCTTTAATTTCGAAAGAATGGAAGATTTCTGAAAAGTTCAACGGTAGAATTATAGATAAATAGCGAAAGTTCCTTTCAAGCCTGTCAATTAAACGAAATGGATCATACAATTTTACACCCACCTTTTTACACCGATTAAAAGATTTGCAACCTATGCTTGTTCTGTGCACACTATTAATTTATATCTCTAATGATTATACATGGTTTCGCACTTGCTTCAATCATATTTCACTTAGCCGTTGAGTATTACTGAGGCGAGACTGTGGGCAAAATAGAAGATAGAGTCTCGAATAGCTTCCAAATCACTATTCCATATTGAATTTAATGAGCAAAGAATACGGAGATCAAAATACTCACCAAAAATATACAGTATATCAATCTCCTGCCAAAACGAAAGAGATGTATCGAATATGCGCCAAAGTCTGTAATGAAAACAAAATGGGCCATATAATAACGCATAACGAGCAAGTAAATTGAAAAAGAAACAGATAACGGTACAAAATTATTCAATATTTACAAAGACCCTCTGATTTATTTCTACAGTTAAGATCATCCTATCATCAGCAAAACTATGCCACAATCACTCATCAAGTATCCCTTTATTACGCAATTTCCTTTTCTGTGATAAAAAAAGGCACATATGAAGTGTGAAACTGTTTTGATAAGCTCCCAAACACTTTTAGTTCTAGGCTAAGTAGAATGACAAATGTTGTAAGTGAAACTGTGAAATGCAGTCAAATTTGAAAGGTTCCAAATCTGTGAAAAGGTGGGTGTAAAACTATATGCCCTATTTCTTTCCACTGAACAGCTCCAAAGAAGTTTATCTACTTTGCTATAATTCTACCGTTGGAGCTTTTGAAAAAAATTTCAATATTTTCAGAATTAGAATGTTTTTCTTTTTTTCTAAGAATTCAAAAAGGAATGTTAACCAAATCCTAAAACCATCGTAAATTCTACCTTCGTTGATAAAACATAAAATACTTTTTAAGAAAACCATAGTTTATGAATGTCTACAATGCAGTAGCAAGCAAAAGTTTGTCACTCTTCTGGTTGACGAATTAGAAATTTGATGACTTCCCATCCTCAAATGAGATGAAATATAGAATACACTTTAATTTCGAAAGAATGGAAGATTTCTGAAAAGTTCAACGGTAGAATTAAGTAGACGCCATATATCCGTCATTTGTCTTTAACCATTACTTCGAATATGTTCACAAAAATTTGAATATGGCCACTACTAAATAGGACGGGATGTCGAATTTGTAACATCATCATGGGTTGGATGAAAGATCTCCTGAAGCTTGAAGTTCTTTGTGTGTTAACTGTAAATATTTTTTTGGTAATGCAGATATACTGTGCTTTCAAATAATTTGTTTGCTATATTTGAAGATCTTACTTACGTACGCTGGGAAATGCTTCTTATACTATTACTCTGAACAGCATCAGCCTCTTAATTATGTTTCGTTCGAACATAGATTCAAAAATACTAACCTAATAATAACCTTACTTGGAAACAGCATATCCAACATGTTAACACTAAAGTTGCAAAAAGCATTGGTATCTTAGCTAAAATGAGGCACTTTGTTCCAAACAATATCCTGCGAAATATATATAATGCCTTTATTTCTCCACATATTAACTATGCTATCATAAACTGGGGAGGAGCGTATCAAAACTCACTAGATCCTTTAAGTAAAAACCAAAAAAAGGCAGCCAGGATAATGTTCTTCAAAAAACGAAATGAACATAGCCAACCACTGTAAAAAAAAAAAAAAAAAAAAAAAAAAAAAAAAAAAAAAAAAAAAAACTTATTGTGCTTAATAGAGGTAAAGATACCACCTTTACATACTTACATACATACTTATTTTCTGATTTAAGTAATAATTATGATTGCACAAGTTTTAACCATGAATTTTTGAAGGTCAGGTCCTGATTTCCCGCTAGACTAATTACCAAAAACTACAAAAATACTTCAATACTGTATGTAGCTATTAGTAAAAATCGGGTTTGATGATTATAGCGCAAGTGGTTTCCAGCAATAACTTTTGGAACAGGGGGAAATTGTTTTGAGTCACTCGGCATATCAATCAAGGACGTAAAACATCAACGAGGTAATGATAACCATACACATCTTGTTCGTTTTTCCTTATTTGGCAAAATCTTGGGTTAGTCTTTTTTGTCAGAAGCAATTCAAAAAAATTGGTAAATATAAATGGTGGAGCAATGTTCTGTGTACAATATTAATTGCCATCTCTAATGATTTTACAAGGTTTCGTACTTGCTTCAACTCTATTTCTGTTAGCCTTTGAGTATTACTGAGATGAAACGATGGGCAAAATGAAAGGTAGAGTCTCGAATAGCTTGGCACCATTCACCATTCCAAATTAAATATAATGAGCAAAGAATACGGAGATCAAACTACTCACCAAAAATAGACAGTATATCAATCTCCTGCCAAAACGAAATAGATGTATCGAAGATATACCAAAGTCTGTAATGAAAATGACAGGAGCCATATAATAACTAATAAATAGCAAGTAAATTGAAAAATAAACAGATAACGTTACAAAATTATTCAATATTTACAAAGACCCTCTGATTCTATTTCTGCAGTTTACTAAGATCATTATACCAGCCAAAATATTTCACGATTACTCATCAAGTATCCTTTTATTACGCAATTTCCTTCTCTGTGATAAAGAAAGACACATATGGAGTGTGAACCCGTTTTAATAAGCTCCCAAACACTTTTAGTCCTAGGCTAAGTAGCATGACATACGTTGTTAGTGAAACTGTGGAAATGCAGTCACTCGTCCCAATCGTTCTGTTTTAAAAGAACTGCAAATGTTTGAGTTTGAACTCAATCAAATGGGCTCTCATTATGCAAGATGTGCGCATAAACGATAGCTTTAACCAATGGAGCAAAGGTAAAGGTAGATGAGTTAATCGGATGTAGAAATGGAGGTCGGGAATTCGCCTTGCCCATATAACCATTTAGTTTACTATGTCCTGAAGATCTTTGCCCATGATATGGATAAAGCACACCCATATCATCACATCCATTTCAGTTTTGAAATTAAGAGCACGTTTGGAGGTTACCTCTAATTGAGGCACTTCTTGAATTCTGCTTTAAAAAAGTCTTTGGATGTNTTAGTGAAACTGTGGAAATGCAGTCACTCGTCCCAATCGTTCTGTTTTAAAAGAACTGCAAATGTTTGAGTTTGAACTCAATCAAATGGGCTCTCATTATGCAAGATGTGCGCATAAACGATAGCTTTAACCAATGGAGCAAAGGTAAAGGTAGATGAGTTAATCGGATGTAGAAATGGAGGTCGGGAATTCGCCTTGCCCATATAACCATTTAGTTTACTATGTCCTGAAGATCTTTGCCCATGATATGGATAAAGCACACCCATATCATCACATCCATTTCAGTTTTGAAATTAAGAGCACGTTTGGAGGTTACCTCTAATTGAGGCACTTCTTGAATTCTGCTTTAAAAAAGTCTTTGGATGTTCTTGGTTACATTGACGCTTATCCACACTATCGTAATTACCAGTAGATTTTCCTTGCTGAATCTCATTCTCTTTCTTTTACGTTGCATGCTTGCGTCACATTCTGTTCTCTTATTTGTTAATACACCATTCTATGGATCGTTCTTTTTCTACTTCTTGCACTTTAACGTATTTTTTTCGTTACAACTCATGAAGGGTGAAGCCCGAAACGTTTTAAAGTTATTTTAGGATTTGAATTTAGGCCCACAATAAATGCTTATCAGTGAAATGTTGAAATATTTTTGTCTCCTTCATATAAATTTCTTATTTTTCCTCGTAGTATTGCCCGTTTGATGATTCTCTTCAAATCTAAACCTTAAAACTTTGATTTATTTGAATACTTTGATTTTTGGAACGGGAAAAAATGATCATCAGTGAAATGTTGAGATTGTTTATCTCTTTCTGATAAAGCGCTTGTTTTCCCTCACAGTAGTGATCTTTCGATGATTCTCCTTAACTGGGAAAGGAACGTCTACACTTGACTTTTTAGAATAGTTTTAAACCTGAACCTGATTTAGGCCTGAACAAGTGATAATCAGCGAAATTTTGAAATATTATTGATTTATTAATTTAATTTTAGGCCGGAAAATGATAAGCAGTGAAATAATTATCATTCAAAAGATTTTTTTGTCTAATTCGTCGTTGATAGCAATCTTTCATTTCCTAATTTTTGATTTCAATGAACTTATGCATNAAAATGATCATCAGTGAAATGTTGAGATTGTTTATCTCTTTCTGATAAAGCGCTTGTTTTCCCTCACAGTAGTGATCTTTCGATGATTCTCCTTAACTGGGAAAGGAACGTCTACACTTGACTTTTTAGAATAGTTTTAAACCTGAACCTGATTTAGGCCTGAACAAGTGATAATCAGCGAAATTTTGAAATATTATTGATTTATTAATTTAATTTTAGGCCGGAAAATGATAAGCAGTGAAATAATTATCATTCAAAAGATTTTTTTGTCTAATTCGTCGTTGATAGCAATCTTTCATTTCCTAATTTTTGATTTCAATGAACTTATGCATATTTGCTATACTATACTATACAGAAATTTGCCATATTTCATTTCACTCTCATTATATCAAGCCTATATATTACAACACGGTGAAAATTTCTCTTGATTTCAATGTGTAAGGGGCTCAAAATTTCAGAGTCTACTCTCAATATTTGATTTGTTTTGGCCATTTATCACAAATATTTTGTGATACCTTCTCCTGAAACGGAAATTTATTGCCCTTGTAACAATGTTTTATGACACACTACCAGATGAGTCAGAAAAAATGTGAACCGTTTCCTATTCTCATTGCTGCAATTTAATTTGCAAATTTGCTTGCTTCAAAATTTGTTTCCTTCAAAATTTGTTTCTTTCAAGGTAAATTCAGATTCAAGGAAAAGGTAAATTTAGATGTTAAAATTTATTTGGTCAAAATCGGACTTCCGTTTAACAGAACCGTGTATCAAATTAGAGTCACAAAACCCAATCCAGAGTTAGGTGGGAAAAACCTTATACCATCCCTTATACTGGCGGTGGCAGATATCAGGGTAGAAAGAATATTCAACTAATATGCAAGCATCTTTAGACCATTCTAAGATAAGAGCCTNATGAGTCAGAAAAAATGTGAACCGTTTCCTATTCTCATTGCTGCAATTTAATTTGCAAATTTGTTTGCTTCAAGATTTGTTTCCTTCAAAATTTGTTTCTTTCAAGGTGAATTAAGACTCAAGGAAAAGGTAAATTTAGATGTTAAAATTTATTTGGTCAAAATCGGACTTCCGTTTAACAGAACCGTGTATCAAATTAGAGTCACAAAACCCAATCCAGAGTTAGGTGGGAAAAACCTTATACCATCCCTTATACTGGCGGTGGCAGATATCAGGGTAGAAAGAATATTCAACTAATATGCAAGCATCTTTAGACCATTCTAAGATAAGAGCCTCCCCCCCCCCCCACCAATGAGACAGACTAGCCCCCGCTGGACGCCAACCTCAGGGAGAGCTGACAGGTAGCTACTAAACCTCAGAATTCCTCTATTACATCTATGCATAACAGGGCCAATAGATAATCATTATAATCAGAGAGCATGATCTTAAGAAGGATATAATTGGTTGACGAATGGATGAGTTAATGATTGCAGTTTCGAATTGTTCTAAAGTGGGAAATATTCGTGCAGGTTTACGAAGAAAATGTTTCAAGTTGATAATATACATAAATGTACCTTCTTATGTAAGCATACATAAACAAATCTACGGTTTGTGCATCAAATATCGCATTTTGAAAGGAGAAATTCCTTTTTAATTAGCTAATTATAAAGGACACATCCTTATCTAGATAAAGGCTGATCTTTGAGTGAAAGATCAATCTATATCGCAGCAATTCCAAAACATTTTGAAATGTGATTTGTATCAGAAGAAAGGGTGAAGGCTAATCTCCGAGATGAGGTCTCCAAGATGAGACATTCCGTTTGAATTTATGTCAAATAGTCGCACTAGAATAGCTCATAAGAAAGCAGCCAAATCAAAACTTTCCCCGGCAATTTATTATCCAGCCCCTTTCAATTGCCTCAGANCGGTTTGTGCATCAAATATCGCATTTTGAAAGGAGAAATTCCTTTTTAATTAGCTAATTATAAAGGACACATCCTTATCTAGATAAAGGCTGATCTTTGAGTGAAAGATCAATCTATATCGCAGCAATTCCAAAACATTTTGAAATGTGATTTGTATCAGAAGAAAGGGTGAAGGCTAATCTCCGAGATGAGGTCTCCAAGATGAGACATTCCGTTTGAATTTATGTCAAATAGTCGCACTAGAATAGCTCATAAGAAAGCAGCCAAATCAAAAGTTTCCCCGGCAATTTATTATCCAGCCCCTTTCAATTGCCTCAGACCAAGATAAAATATGGCCTCCTTGTTTCATCTTGCTCAAACTAAAGATCTGCCAAAACAAATTAGTAAATACCTTTCGCACGAAATTTGAACCATGACCCAATTATCTTGATATTATCTCAAGGAAAAATCCCGAAATATTTTAAATACTTGGAATCAAACTAGTGTGAATTAAGAATCAAGAGTTTACTTCACTGTAAACCAGCAAAAAGTCGCCAACGGTATCAATCTTCAGAAAACGGCCTTTGAAAATCACCAACATGGCAGATAAAGATCAAAAGCAAGAGCAAGTAACAGTACCAAAATTGAAGAGAACGGATTCCTCGACAATAGATCCGCGAAAGCCATGGACTCAAATAAAGTTCATCCAAGAAATAACACCAATTTTGAAGAGGCATGAGGAATCGCTGAAGCGAAAAAAGGAAAATGAAGATAAAGATCTGGAGCCTGAACAAAAAGGGCTTGAGCCCGAACTGAAAAAGAAAAACAACGAGAAGAGCAACACATAGTACTCAAATCTTTCAAAACATCCAGTGTAAAATTACATCATAGTTTTCTTTGGAATAAATGGTTTGGGAGGAACTTGGGTTTTTTTAGCTCTAAGTCTGCTGTGGAAATTAGTTTCCGAAAAAGGCGGCATCTATTAAATTTGAGGCCACAAAGTCATCAAATTTCTAAATTCTAAACCAGAAAAGCTACAAATTTCTGCTTGCAACCATATTGTAGACCTTCATAAACTATGGTTTGTAAACTTGACATTTGTATCCATTTTATCAGCCACATACTTGTTATTCCACAGCCCACCAAACGTGTAAACTTTTTTTTGACTCACCCGGTAGACCTTCATAAACTATGGTTCGTAAACTTGACATTTGTATCCATTTTCCTCTATTGATTTAAGATTTACGATGATTTTAATTTTTCCAAAATGTTCCATGATTTTTTTCAAAAACAATTAAATTGCCGCCATTTTGAACAAAATCAAGATATCAACACATTTGCTTGGCAGATTTATGGCAAAGTACTATAAGTTCATTTCAAGCCATTTAGTTCAAAGAAAAATGTCATAGAATTTACACCCCCCCCCCTTTTAAAGATTTGAGCCCTATGCTTAGAAGAGCAAGGATGATTCATGACCATTAGAGAAAAGTTTCATACAAAGAGAAAAAGGGCAGTTATGAACAATCTCTTTGCATTAAAGGCTTTTCAATCATCTATCATGTTTGGAATATATAGTTTCTGACTGTTGAGCTGACATCACCATTGGACTGATGAATTCTAAATGGTGAAATCTGCTACCATACAAAACAGTTGCCAGCATAGCAATGCTGTATGTGGGATCCAAACCAAACTTGGTCAGGCGATTGACCCATGATGTGTTCATTGAAAAGTAGCCTCAATTTCTGAAGCAAACGTTTTAGGTCCAAGCCTCAGACTATTTTGTGGAGCATTCCTAAGTTTAGCTCTTCTCCCTTCAATGTTTTTTTTAAAGTAGCAGACTTCATACTGAAAAATTTATGATAAAGATGACATCAAAAGTTGAATTTTCTTGTGAATACTGTATCTCAACAAGTGCGGTATTCAATTCAAGGGCACTCTTTAGCTAAAGGGGCATTTCCTGAAAATAAAAAGGGCACTTCTTTGTTTATCAAACTGATTCGCTTTTGACAGACATACAGTCCCCTTTAACCGGCATATTACACCTGTTTGCAGGTGTGGTTGCCATTTCTGATAATTTTAGTGAATTTTTATATGACCAATGAAAAATTTTGAATAACAATATACCTGTTAAATCAGGTTTGGCTTCCCTTTCCTTACCAAATAGATTTTTTAACATTAGGAATGTTGTGTCAGCCTAGTNCAGACATACAGTCCCCTTTAACCGGCATATTACACCTGTTTGCAGGTGTGGTTGCCATTTCTGATAATTTTAGTGAATTTTTATATGACCAATGAAAAATTTTGAATAACAATATACCTGTGAAATCAGGTTTGGCTTCCCTTTCCTTACCAAATAGATTTTTTAACATTAGGAATGTTGTGTCAGCCTAGTTAGTATATTTTTTCCTGTCATACATAAATTTATGTGAAATGTGAAATACAAGTTGTGAATTTTCATTGTTACCAGCTTGAATTTTATTTTTTTTTTCAATTTTACATTATTCAATTTATTTTATTTTATTTTATCTATCCAACAAAGCCTTGTATTGTAATAGTAGCAATGTTTTGAATAGTGAATCATCATTGAATAGTGAAACATGATGTGCCTATTAATCCTTGAATTTCTCTCTCTAGACCACAATGAAGTGTTGTGTGGTAACCTGAACATTAAAAAAGGGGTGCTAGTCTAGTTACAAACAAAAAGGCCCGCAAGCACCAATTTGCTGTTGGTTGGTTTCTCTTGCAGTCTTTATACTTGCGTAAAATATATTATGTTAGTCATCAACCAATTCAATTGCTCCTTATCAAGCAGTTTCATTGGACAAACATAATGGAAAGGAATTATACTGTCCTGAACGATCAAGGGAAGAGACTTCTTCAGTAGGAACATGTCATGGAAATGTGTCATAATGTTTCACAATCTTAAAATGTAATGGCATTATTGAAAGCATTTTTAACAGAATTACATACAGTAGATGGGGTTAAATCTTAGCAATATTTTTCCAAGGTTTTAAGAAATGTGTCACATCCAAATAGGCCAATCGGTGCTAAACAGCCAGGAGATATAACTGTAAAACATTATATGATCTCTTGATGGCCAAGGAAATTTATAGGACTATATTTCAATGTATAAGGGCTTCAAGGTTATTAACAACTGCTTTGAGAAATCTCACACATGAATATACTAACCAGCTAGTTTTTGAACATCTTTGTCAATACTTTGAATTTCAAAATTAAATGTTGCATACAGATGTACACCTATTTTTGTTATAAGAAACAGCTTATAAGAAACAGTAGGCCCAATTTCTCGAAAGTTAAGAAACAACCCCACCTGANCATACATATGTACACCTATTTTTGTTATAAGAAACAGCTTATAAGAAACAGTAGGCCCAATTTCTCGAAAGTTAAGAAACAACCCTACCTGAATTTAAAAAGCCAAGAAAATTAGATAATTTGTAGTTTTGATTTTCCCAGCGCACTCAAAAATGTTTTGACATTGTACAGCTATAGCAACTGTTTGGACATTATTTTGAATGTGAATTTTGTTGTTTACTTGTTTTGAGATCTTAGTAAGTAATTTGGGAGCCATACACAACTCTACACTTCCAGCATTAAAAATAAAAGAAACAAATAAGAAACTTTTTGGCAGCAAAATGGACCAAAATTTTAAACCTAAAATCCTACAGCAAATGCAGGAAAATGAAGGACAACAGAAATACTCATAGTCTTCATCCTAGAGCATCAAAAATACCCTAGGCCTCGCCTGATAGGGTTAAGAAACTTCAGCTTCAGCCCTAAAATTTGTAAAATCTGTTCAACAACCAGGTTCATCCATAATCATTTATAGGGGCATCCTTGTTTACTATGCAGCATGATCCTTGAATTTAAAGATGGTTTTTGAAGAGAAAGCATTACGTGAAAGAAATCTTCTTAAAGGACCTAGAAATCTGCCTGCCTCATTTGAAAATGTTTTCTTGCATATAAGAAACCAAACAGCCTGATTTGAAAATGTGAGTTTCTTATATCCTGGGATTTACTGTATATGAAATATATACCAGCTAGCTTTTGAACAACTTTTGTTCATTATTTGGAACTTACAATATTAGATTTGGCATACACTGACAGTTGTATATGCGCACCATATGATAAGTTTGAATTTTAGAGCAAGAATGTGGTAAAATTTGGAGGATCTGGCATAATAAACAAAGTCATATGCAAAGAAGAGATGATGTAAAGCAAAGCAGCTAAATTTTGAATACTAATATTGACCAATAGACAGTGGATTTTTTTCAAACAGCTGTTTTGCTTGCACACACACAATAATAATAATTATATTTCACAGCAAATCCTTATCAGAGAAGCGGAAAGTTAAGAAAACAACTCACCAAGGATGATGATGCATTTTCGTACCGAATAGTCCNTGAATTTTAGAGCAAGAATGTGGTAAAATTTGGAGGATCTGGCATAATAAACAAAGTCATATGCAAAGAAGAGATGATGTAAAGCAAAGCAGCTAAATTTTGAATACTAATATTGACCAATAGACAGTGGATTTTTTTCAAACAGCTGTTTTGCTTGCACACACACAATAATAATAATTATATTTCACAGCAAATCCTTATCAGAGAAGCGGAAAGTTAAGAAAACAACTCACCAAGGATGATGATGCATTTTCGTACCGAATAGTCCCCGTAATTGCTTCTGATGTTGATGAAATAATAAATAGTCTAAGAAAAATTGGAACAAGATATAGCATCGATAACTTTACAAGTTAAAGATAAAATAATCGTGCTTCAGGGGTACAATCATGCGATCTTTTGAAGCTAAATAATGCTAAGATAAATCCAAACTCACATCGTGTACTATTGCATCAAGATACGAGGGCCTAAATTAAGCCCATCTTCTTGCTACCGTTTCAGCGCAAGGCTAGGCTAGGACTTGAATGTATCTAGTGGAGAAGGCTACTGATGATCGTCAGTTATTAATAACAGTCTTTTGCTGCTAAACAACTTCATAAATAAGTTGCGAATTGCATGAATTTGGCAGCGAGATTTCAAGATAAAAGACGGTTTTCGTTTGGGCCTAGACTAGGCCTAAAAGTCGAAATGAATAAGAACAGTTCTGCTGCAAAGATTTAGAAGAACAAAAGTTGAATGAGTTGCTGAAAATAAAAGTAGAACAAGTAACAAAATATAAACTCACCTTCACTTCGATTTAAATGTCCCAATATAAATGTATTGAAAGCCAAAACTCAAGCACTTCACTCCGCTGTAACAACATACCACCGCATCACAGCAATGGCGTCCTCTAATCTTCTGATCATTTGAAGCATGTGAGCGAGGTTGAATAGTGGAAAAAGGGCACCTGGGGCAAATGTGGAAGTAGGGCGCCAGAGTGGAAATAGGGCATCTCATCCGTGGATTTAGGGCACCGAAAAGTTGATTTAGGGCACAGTGCCCTATTTCCACTTTCAAAACGTGCCAATAGGGCACCTAAAGCATGAATAGGGCACCAAAAGGTGGAAATAGGGCCGGCTGATCTGACTGTCTGGC
>REGL01002081.1:10464-26093 GCA_004194395.1 Aurelia aurita complex sp. Pacific
TTTACTGAGAACTGGGGTCATACTTTTGATTTCCTTCACGAGATTTACCAGATTTGGACGCTCGATCCAAACCTATTTTCTAACCAGTAAAAGGTCTATTCGACGGCAACTGATGCTATTGTTAAAAAACCAGCCTTTTGTTTGCCACATAGAACAACATTGCTCCATCCTCGACCAAAGTCCAACCTTATAATGAAACAAAGAACCTGGCTCTTTCCCAGATCAAAGTCAAAGCAACCACAGAAGCGAGAATATGATATTTTCAAAAGTCAAGATCGAACGTGTCTTCCTTAAAGGGTTTGTGCAAGGTTAGACGCTTGCATTTTCAAACAGCAAAACGATCTAAAAATAGTCGATTCAAATCCAAATCGATGTCCCGCACGTGTTGTGAATAATTGATAGCCAAATAAATAATGCAGTGTCTGAGTATCTTCTTTGTTCTTTTTATAGAGAAGCCTATATACCCTATATACCATTGCACACTCCCTTTCACGTTGTAATAAATTCCTTGTCGGAATGTGTATAAGGGTAACCAGCGGTTAGTAGGCACGTTTATATGTATTTTGGACGGTAAATATGTACAGTAGGCATGTATATAGAAAGGACATTGGCCCTAAGTTCATTTGCAGTGTGAGTGTACCTTCCAAGGGCCTGTTCATATGGAGACGAGCCAGCTGATTTACCGGGCTGGCTCGGCTCAGAGGCGAGATACTTTATCTTGTGTGCATTTGAAGAAATTGCAGCCTGCTTACCAAGACGGTATTGAACACGAGCCAAATTATACACACGCCCATTGTCTAAATATACAGTGCATGAGCAGTGAAGATGTTTTCTTCTCAGTGGCAGGCATTTCGAAAGACAACAATTTTTATTCTAATCAGGGATGAGGTGAGATCTCGGCAAAGAGCTTCAGCCCGGTAAGCGGGATGTCTCGCCTTCATATGAACGGTTTGCACGTGGAAAGTCTTGACAAACTTCTGTCTGCAATTCATGTTCAGGCATAAAGACCCAAAGTTTATACTTACCTATCAGATTTCTAACACGTAAGCGACACGTGAAACATGCTGACGGTGCCCAGACATTCTTAAATACTAAATGAAAATGAACCTTTTATTGAAATCTAGACTTGTTACCTTTATTTCCTTGTTCCCCGACGAAAGGGACATCAGTAAGTCCAAAATTCGCGGAGACACAATGGATTCAGGCTTCGAGCGTTATTAAGTTCTGTCTGATAGTTCTGCTAATGTAGAATAAGTTGTTCTCTCCTATGATGCTACGCACACTAATTTTGACAAAGGCTGTAGTGAGAAGCTATCAAAAATTCACAGGTTACAGATAGCCCTATGACCTCAAGTTGTCGGCTGTCAACGATTTCCAGAGCCATATCCTCCCAGCCGCACCCTAGAGCCATAGCTGCTCAAGAACCCCCTGTTTGTTTTTGATTTTCTTCTTGTATTCGTTTTGCGTAATCTTTGTAATACCAACATGTTGTGGGGAGACGAAATTGCAGTGTTTTTGGTGCAAAGTTTGCTCAATGAGTTAGTTCATATTTAAAGCGCAGCTGTATTGTCAATTTGAGAGCCAATGCCACAGATAGGATCATTTTCTAGAAGTACACAAGTGGGAATCTGTTGTGTGTAATTATCGATATGTAACAAGTTAACATGTAACGGACTGTCAGTCTGTCTGGAAAGTGATCTTTGTAGTCGTACTGGTTCTCAAGTCCATATGTGCATACAGCAAATATGTTGATTTAGGGATCGAGAACAACAACGTGTTCTACTGGCAAGGCAGCAGCTACTGGCTGAATCAAAGAATTAAAATTCGCCGTTTGAGAAAATTCGAGAATGCAATTACTGTTGAGATTTCTTTTGGGAAATGTTGCAGAAAATATATATTATTAAAGTCAGGGATATTGATTATTCTACCAACAGCTTTCAATTAGCGACATTCTTAAGTTTTGTTAGCTACCTGGTTTTGAAGCATACTATGAAATCAAATCTATCTTTCTGTCCATGCAAATTCTTTAACATGGTTGATTGTGCTAGAATTGATCTCATGATATGTACGAATCAAAAATGTGATATGATAAATTTGACTGTAGTCAAAATTTGCGATGTCTTCAAAAGTCCATGGCTCAAGATATGAGGTTTTCAAGCTATCGTTTCAAGGTTTTGCACTTGATTTAGCATATCTGTTGTTATTGTTAAAGAACATTTGGCCTCTGATACAACTGAAAAAGATAACATTTCAGAGATGAGTTGCAAAACTGAATTTTGCTGATTTTTGAAACATTGGAATTTTTTTGTGATTCACCCCGTAAAATTAGGAAGGTGGTGGAGTGCTTTACGAGTAGTTGCAATTGCTCAGACCATGGATACCTGTGGTCTATCTAAACTTAGATGTCATTTGAAAATGCCTGCGAATAACAGCAATTGAAGCGTTTTGCATGAGTAATTTTGCGTTATCGCAAATGTCACGTGAAGTCTCATTTGAGACAGACTTTAGTTGTTAACACACAGGCCAGGTTTGCGTTCGAACCCCATCACCGCCTTTGGATAAGCTGCCAGTACGCGTCGTGTTTTTCTGCTCTGCTTCAGGAATTTAACTCTTTCTCAAATTACTTGTCACTTGAAAATGTCCGCGAATAAAGACAATTGCTGTATTTTGCAAAAGTGATTTTGCATTGTCGCAAATCTCACATGACACCTAATTTGAGACGAGAGTTAAGCCACTTTAGGCTCTATGAACATGCGCAAAAAGAAACATAATTTACTCACTAAATGTTTGCTTTTGTGAAATGTGTTGTTTTGAATGGCTCCTTGACCGCCTGCGCATAGCGCTTCGCAGTGCACTGTTTTATCACAGGAGTACAGGAGAAAAGCGAAGAAGGAAGAGAATGTCCTTTGTTCCCCCGTGATAAAGCAGTACACTTCGAAGCACTATACGCAGGCGGCTCAGGAGGCAGACAAAACAACAAATTTCACAAAAACGTCACAAACCACACATTTGATGAGTAAATTCTATGTTTCGTATCCCCCACAACTTGTCCATTGAAATTGTTGCAAGATATAGCTACATACAATAATCGTGGTAAAGCTCCAGGAAATAAAGCTTTATTTATTTGCACCATAATCACATGTACATTGCTTTTTTAATTTGTTAGTCGTTTAGATTTTAGATACACGGTGTTAGGTAGTTAGTGTATTCAATTCACCTATTTTATATGATCCGTCCGTTGAGCTGCATGATCATATCTTGACAAGATGTCTTTGATTCAATTTTACGTTTTTCTCTCTTGTGTAATACTTCAGTCCAGATTGAACCGTCACATTGACCAAGGGCGCCTACCTTGTAGAAACTGTATTTGTTCCCAGCACTGTAGAATAATTGGTGTCCTGTGACCCAGTACACAGAGTATCCCAGTACAGTACTTAGTACAAAGAGTCAGAGTCGGTCCTGTCAAGGTCAAGATGACGTATGAATAACTTTGTGGTTTTAAATTCCGGTGTTGATGTAATACGAGATCAGCTGTTACACGAGCTGGCTACAGGGAACCAGACAGGGACCCGCTCGGGATAATCTTCTCTTGAGATCCTGCTCACTGATTGGTTTATCTGCAGAAGTTGCATACCCCTTAGTTTCATATGATACTTCCTAGAATGTAGGCGCCCTTGCATTAATATGTTCATAATTTTACCGTTCGCAAGGTGGCTTCTGTCTAAATGAGTAAGATAGAGTTATGTTGAGCGGGTGAGTGGCCGAGCGGCAAGCATTTATGATTAAAATAAAAGATCTACAAATATTTACACCAATCCGGTCCAATCCAAAGATAAAATAGTTTCACATGGTAAAATGATTTTCTAGAAATCGTCTAAAAACGAGTCTTTATTCAATCTTTCTGGCACTGATTGGTAAATCATTACATTCTTTTCCTGCCATAAAACCCTTTTCGACCAAATTCTGTTTTTACTTGAGGTAACTTTACTACCTGTTGATTGTTTCTGGTATTCTTCCCATGAGCGCTTATAACGAAGAAATCTTTCATTGCATCGCAGACATTGCCTTGTAAGGTATCAATCAAGATTCAAGGAGTCACTTTTCAACCATCAAATTTTTATACAGTTAAGTTATGTTTTCCTTGCTCATAGAAACGCGAGAAAAGTCACCAAAATACCTAAGTTTTTCTGCTGTCAACCAAAATTCGGTTCATTCAAATCCATAGTACGTTGCATATTATTTTTTTCAAAACCCTAAAATCTTTTTTTGGCGCACCCGGTATGCATTATCATCAAACTATTTTACTCACCAATCAGAAAGCAGAATTTTTGACAATAACCTGTTAATTGGAAAAGATATGCCAATGAGGCAGACAATCAGTAAATTTCGAAGCACTATTACCTAGCAAAGTTTTTCTTCGAGTGCACAGAAAATTTAATGTTTCAGGGTAAGCTGCTATTTATTATGACATTTTGGTTTGCGGTCATCAGAAAGACAAAATCAAGAATATTTTTGAAAGGTGACGATTGTTAGATAAATTAAAAATAACTATTTAGAATACAGAAGCTACCTCATTGTCTCCCTGGGCTTCAAAGTTGCTGGTAAAAATTCTTGATGTATTTCAAAGCAAAGATGAGATGGTTACCATAGTTCGCGCTTTAATCAAAAGGAACTATTCACAGAAGATACGTTGTGGTCCTGTTTTCTTACCATAGTGTTAAAGTTGCTTTGGGAAGTGTATTTGTGTTTTGCATAGTACCTGCAGCTCTTACATTTGAAAGCAAAGAAATCATTTCAGAAAGTTGTGTAACGGTAAACGAGTCCCTTGGCTTTGGCACACATATTAAGCAGAACAGCTAAAAAAATTAAACTGGCGAACAAATGCATTCGCTATTTTCGATGTATGTATTGCTTTTTTTTTGCTTTTTCAAAACAAATCTCACAATTCTTGTAAGAGTGAAAATTTTGGACAAGCAAAACTGCGTAAGGAAACGTAAAATTAATCTGTTTTTCAATATTTTTCTTATTTTTGAGTGCATAGCATTTTAATTGCAACTGGCAAGATGATTCTTTTGGCGAAGGAGCTCTGTTAGTAGACATATCAAGACATAATATTTCAGCAGCTCTTACCCATCTCTGCCATAATTTAGCTTCAAAGGTTTTCGGGTTTCTTAATGTAATTAGAGTTTCTTAAATTCTTAGCCATCCAAGTACTAGTTTTTTAGAAATGAATTTCTGATTAAAAAACGTGTACTTTTCGTGATGTGTTCAGCCATCTAATGCCACCTAATGCATCAATTTAGTATCTATTGAAGGATAGTATGGGGCTGCCACTTTCTGTGACACAACGTTGATTTGATCAAAGAGTTTCAACCAGCTTGTTAACATGTGCTTTTGTTTCATTTGGAAAATATTTGATACCAGCAAAACATCAATAGAAATCTACTTTTCAGTGAACTGGCAAGAAGGAATTGAAAAACTGCAAACTTTTTTCCATTAGAAATCAATTTTGTTTGGTATTGTCTGTCATAAACCTAAACCTAACATCTTTTGGAAAACACAAATTTGGTAAATTTTGATCAGCTGATATGCCGCGAAATCTTCCTTTACGTCATCATATCATCAGCCTCTTTCCAACACTACGCATGCGCAGTACGACAACAACCTGCTATTTGGGAACACGAAACAAAAGGATGGCATATTTTATCGCTGATTTCTGATTTCTCGCTGTTTACTTCACAAATTGAGCAAGCAACTACAAGAAAATGTTTACTGATATTTAGAATTTATTGCAAGGTAAGTGATTTGCTTTCGATACATACCATGCGAGTTAAATTTGGCTGGAAAATATCGACTGAAAAATTTAGGCCATTCAATCAAATCCGTCGTATCGAAAGATCATCGATCAGATCTCGATAGACGGATACCATGAGATGCTGAAGTTGACTTTCCCTTAAATGGTATAGCGATAGAAGATGGCATAACTAAATGCTATTAATTATAAAACAAGCTGTGGTATTGACTATCGAATGATAGTTTCAAATTAGTTTTCAGGATCCGGTTGGAAGGAGCAGAAGGAAGAAAAGATAGAATTTAGAGCTTTCCTATCTATCCACAAGAAAAGAGATGAGGGAGGGCAGAAAGTTCTGATGCTTTAGATTGCTTTATTGATATACCATCCATGTCGATTCTCAGCCATTTTTTCTGATTCTTATGCAGTAAAATAGGATTTACAACAAAGCAAGAAAAAGGTGTAAGAGAGGCATGATCTTGATCTATCAACAAGGTTTCATTCAAACTTCATTGTAAAAAGACACTGTAGAAGGTCTTTGCTTATTATGGAACTGGATCCGTAAACACCCAGCAGGGTGCATCTGAGTGCTTACTTCAAGAAACCAACAAATGATGTTTTATTTAACACTTTGAATGGTAATGGACAAATTTACATTTACTTTCCTGCTGAATCACCTAGAAGAGAAACCCATAGGCCTTACATATGCTGATCGTTGTTGACAGTGCCAATTGGTTGTCAGTATTGTGTCAGCACATTTTGACAGAATGTCCAGGGTGCATTCCATGCACTTAGGCTTGAAGATCTTCGGCGTAGACCTGACCTTTTTGTCGGCGTAGCAGCGTCATTTTGTCAATCAAATCGGTTCTTGGCGTGACGGCGTACAAAAATCAGCCTACCTTGGCGGCGTGAACGTGAAGTTGTCCTCGATCTTTTCTTATGTGAATTAGCAGTTTCTTTTGACATGATCAAATATATATGATGTGTATTCTCTCTCCCTGAAAATACCTGGCGTACGAAAACTTAGGGCTCGGTGTGCCTTCGGCGTAGGTTTTACATGGAATGCACCCTGGCAGAATGTATACGTGACTGTACTTACATGGACATGTATGTATGTATGTATAACTTTGCCATATACATTGCCTTTAACCTTTTTTGCAGGCTCAAAAGAATTGAAAAGGATATCCACTGCTGCATTTGGTTACAAAAAGGAAAATGTATGGGGAACAAGGCCACAACAGTGGTGGAGGGTGAGTGGCATAATGTAACAATTTAGTTATTACAGTATATATATATATATATATAATATATGGTCATTTGTTTCACAATGCATATCTCAGTTGCAAAAGTAGGATTTTGGGCTCAGGGCAACGAGAAAGGATGAAGTTAGAATGAAAGCAAAGTAAGAAGAAATGATTGAAGAGCACAGACTGTTTAGCTAGACTGTGTGTCCCAAAAAATCATGGCTTTTCTGTCTGTGGCTGCTGTGAAGGTGCTGTGGCTTCAATTACCTGTTTTATATGGTTGCATAGTTTAGGCTTCAACTTAGAGTTGGCGACATTGTATGAGTGGATCTAACAAGTAATTGATGACTTATGGCACAGTGAGTGATTGCTTCAAAAACAGTGCATTTTTTCTGCTCTCCAGCGATATCAAGTAAATCTTTGAAGAAAGGCTCTAGCATGTAATTATTTTTTGTGTTTGTAAAAGAGTTAATAATTGTGTTGTTTACCTATAAGACAAGACAATTTGTTGATTTCCGCAGATATGGAGGCTATCCCCGTGAAGATTCACAAGGAGAAGGATATGGACATAATTATCAAAGTTACCATAGGCAAAACGATTCATTGAAAGGGAAAATAGAACAAAAATATTGGAAAACAAAGCAGAAAGTGATTGAAAAGTTCAAGAAGGATCAAGATGAACACGTTGTTGCGGGTGATGCTGAAGTTGATGCAAGACTTGAGGTAAATAAAAGCAAAGATTTAAGGAAGCAAACTAAAGATTGGTTCAATCATTGAAGTTGGTTTTCAAGACAGTCAGTTTGGTTAAAGTTCTAAGTTTCTCTGTTCAGTTTCCAAGACATTCATGAAGTATTCACAGTTGAATGTGTAGTGACGTAGTGGTGTAATCCTCTGACTTTGCAGCCAGAACAGTTAGGTGGGCAGGATTTTATCCCAGGGAGAGCCCCATCACTTGAGCGTCATGACAAGGGGTTGCGGACTGGAATAGGTCTTCTCTCTGCTTCTGCGCTGCGACCCCAGTGCTTGGTGCTAAAAACCGCACCTTCACCTTCACAACACCTTAACAGAACTTTTGTGGCAGAAGTTGTAGATGCCCTATCATTCACAGCATGCAACATGACAAATTGTGAACAAGGGGCTTGCTGTTTGTTCAGAGACTTTTGCATGGATCATTCCAGTTATGGCCAAATGTAGATTGTGCACCAAACAAGCAATCATTCAACAGTTTGCTTCTTCTTTTCTACTTTGTGGGGTTTCGTCAACAAAAAGACTGCCTATGAGGCATTATTTTGAGCAGGAACTAGTGAGTCTTTATAAAATTGTGTGACAAAGGTTTGGGAAATGCTATTAAAATCCTTGAAAGAAGATAGATTTTCTTGATTAATTAGCACCCATTGTTGACAATTTTCAGGTGATACTTGCATGTTTTAGAACTATTTCAGTACCATAGCTGAGTCACATTTTGTCTATTTTATTTGAGGTAAAATGTATATTTGCCAATTGGTAATGTTGAGATTTACCTAAAGAAACAAAAGTGATCAAATGAAGGTTGTGTTTTTGTTCAAAGCGTTAGCACTAATGCTAGATAGTTGTGGCTGTAGGAGGAAAACACTGATGCTGAAGTCCTTATTTTCAGGCTTATAAGCATATAAACACAACATGTTCTCAGCTTATGCTTGCAACAGAGGCTTTCCAAAATAGGATATTTGGTAAGTAGATGCTTCCTGTATAATACTTTGTTGGTTAAATGACAATGGAAGGATGGCAAGTTCTCTTTCTAACACCTTGATGTTACATCGTATCCCAAGCTAAGTTTATATTATTTTAGATACCAATCAAAGCTGCACAAAATTGACATCAGGAAGAGTTTTGGTGAGAAAACAAAGTATTTCTGTCCACGCAGCATTGGTTTTCTTCTTTCGTATCCTGGCTTCATAATGTGTGAAAACTAAATAAATGATTTATCCATTTAGCAGTACATTAATCTCCAAGAAATTTCATAACAAAAAGTGGTAGCAGTTGTGAACTGCAGAAAATTATTAAGCTTACTAGGCAAAAGAAAATAAAATACGAGTATTGATAACTTCGTTCATGTATTGATCAACAGCTCTTTCACAAGATGAGAATGAAATGGGTCGTTTTCTACGAGATCAGGGTTCAACAGACAAGACCAGGGCAGGTAAAATGATGATAGCTGTTGGCAAGGCACAAAGTTATGCAGCTCAACAGAGGTATGTTCATTCTACCATATCAATGGATATTCTACCATGAAGCAATAATGTTATTGTACTGTTGTTGCTAGTTATGTTCACAGAATCCAAATATCAAATGATTGATATTCAACATATGATGGAGAACTGCACCTGATGCTATACAGTTGAATCCTGTTATAACGAACTCTGAAGGCAACCAGATTACACAGGGTCGAGTTAGAAAAGTGATTCCACTCTTTGAAAAAAACGTTCTACAAAACTTTATTGTTAATTTTTTCTACCTGCGCCATGTTCTGTAAATTTTTGTGTGCAATACTGTTTATAAAAAGAAATGCTTAAATGGGGTGACCAAACATATATCGCAAAATGTAGCTCATTCCAAGCTTTCAAGATCGCTTACATCGCTCGGCCCTACTTTAAACAAATTCTTGCTAGATAGGCATACAGCCTTACAAGGCCCTATCCATTAGAGGCTATTCCTTTACATAAATATGCTGTGTATAGAGTACAGTACACGATATTCACTAAAAGTATTGGCAGAACAGATCTTGATATACTTTTGCGGGAAGAAACTTTCGCGTTTTTGGCCGAAATTCGCAAAAGTTTATTCCGCGAAATTTCCTAAAATGTAAAATTCGCAAAAGTTTATTCTCGTGAATTTCCTAAGGTATAAAATCAAATAATTATATAATCAGAAATTTACCTTCTTTAACAACGACCTTTTCGATATATGCTACTACAAGCTTATTTATGGATGATTCGGAAGAGTCATTGAAAAGTTGAGGAACATTTGAGACAGTATAAACATGTGATAAGGGACCTAATTCACAAAAGTTTATTCCCTTAAAGTAGCAACCCACAAACGTCTTGAATTGTACAGGCAAATGATTTATTATCGTAAAAAGTGTTGTTCTTTGGCTACCTAAATGCACTGAGTACAGTAAATCCCCCCATACTAGAACCTACTTTTTGAGAGCCAGGATGAATTAGCTCCTTGTTTTAGAGGTACGTAGATTAATTTCAAAGTTTAACGGCTCTTACAGGTTCAAATTTGAAGGGTCCCTTCCTTGTGTAAACGTTTTAGGAGTCATCACCAAGAGACTTTCAACCCTGTTATTTATTTTGGCAATGTCATTGCATTACAAATAGAGCGGGAGGAGGTTCAGATTTTAAGAGCCAAAACTTAACAAGGATTAAAAAATCAACTTTGCTACCCCGTATGTATTATCTATGATAAAAGTTTATTGCATAAGGCACTATCTAATTTTTAAGACCAAACTATCCTTCACTTTATGAAAGTTTGCTTCATGTGATGCACAGAAAGAATTTAAGTTCTAGATGATAAACGTTGAGCTCATTTTTGTGGAAATTTTGCGCTCGCAGGCACCAAACACTTTTGGTGACGTCTGGCTACCCCTTGCGATACGAACATATCTTTTGTATCAAACTAAAACAGGTTCTTAATTACGAGGTGCGTAATTTAAGAAAACAGCCTTTATGTTCCTATTTTTGGGGTTCTTATATGCGGGGATTTACTGTACCCCTACTTGGTCAAGTTGACATCATTTAGTTCAAATTGCTTCTTTGTAGACTGAGCTTGAGAGTGCCTCTCGTGAGATTATATCAAGAACTGGAAACATTTCGCTACCGTGCAATATCTGATACTTCAGTAACAGTGGAAAGAATGGAGAGCCATCGATCAGATTACAGAGCTGGTTTGTTATGGATGGCTGAGGTTTCAAAAGAGTTGGATCCTGATGTCAACAAGAGGCTTGACAAATTTAGAGATGTAAGATGTTATTTGAATTTTAAGGCTTTCTTGGTGTGCTGTATGAAGCCATTTTCTTTTACCCTTCTTTTCTCAGTAATTTATTTTAAATAAGCTGGAAACTTCTTAGCTATTTAAAGCTAATTCAACCCCACCATGCATACCGCATCCAGGCATGGGACCCCTTGTTTAACGTCCCTTCTGAAGGAGGATGAGGTGAGTTGCGAGGTCAGGCCTGTGAGAGTTAGCCTGCGTACTGCGTGCAGACTTCACTGGTTTACGAAATCGAATTGAACCAGTTGAGTCTGCACGCAGGCTATCCGAGAGGTCACCCATCCGGAGTTTGACCTCACTCGACCGAGCTTAACTTCAGTCACCTGAGGGAAACTGTATAAGCCGCTCGACCCCTCACCCTTCTTGAGAACACACTACTCTGAAAACCACTCTTTCTTGCAGGTCTAGGTAAAACAACGGAAAGTTCTTTAACTTAGCTTTAAGTGACAATATATCTGCAATTGGGAAACACTCTGACCATATTTTGTAAAAGCAAAGATTGGGAACCTTCAAGAAGAGTACGGGTGATACGTAGAGAAGGTGGGCAGGCAACAATAACAGAATTAAAGCATGTAGTCAATAATGAATTAAAGCAAAGAAAACTGATAATAAGAACGAATATTTAATAGAACGGTGAATAGGTATATGAATGAACAGTTATATGGATTAAAGCACAATCATATGAATTAAAGCACTCAGGCACGCTACAATAAAATCTTACACAAGCACGTTTCATGTCTCCTATCATCGGATGTATTATTACGCACAGTCTTTATTGAAGATAGAGCTACTTCATTACAGATCCCGTAAATATCTCTGTGTGTTAGCAAGGGCAAATTTTGAGATACAGAGGATACAGGTCTGAGTGAGACAAAGCGATCTGAAAGCCTCAAGAATAGAGTTCACACTTTCTATGCAGCCATCCATAATGGTTCTCCTGCTCTGTTTATTTTGATTTGAATGAGTTCATTCAGAGGTGTGAAATCTATTCTTCTAAAAGGAAGTCGCTTTGTCTTCTCGGATACCTAAATATTTTGTTTCACAAAATTCACCTTTGCTGTGTGTGTTTCGATCTTGTTTCTTGTTATGTATTTTAACTTTGAAATATTAATTTTGTTTGTTAACGAAGTATATACGTTTAATTTGTGTTATTTCAGGTGCAATCTCAAGTAAAGTCAAACAGAAAGAAATTTGAGAAGCTGAAAGCTGATGTTTGCCAGAAAATCGATTTATTATCTGCAAGTCGTTNGAAATATATTCTTCTAAAAGGAAGTCGCTTTGTCTTCTCGGATACCTAAATATTTTGTTTCACAAAATTCACCTTTGCTGTGTGTGTTTCGATCTTGTTTCTTGTTATGTATTTTAACTTTGAAATATTAATTTTGTTTGTTAACGAAGTATATACGTTTAATTTGTGTTATTTCAGGTGCAATCTCAAGTAAAGTCAAACAGAAAGAAATTTGAGAAGCTGAAAGCTGATGTTTGCCAGAAAATCGATTTATTATCTGCAAGTCGTTGTAACCTACTTTCAGCCACATTGGCTGCCTATCAACAATGCATGCTCAAGTTTCTTGAATCAACCACAAAATCATACCAATCTGTGTTGGAGCAGTTTAAAGGACATCCTTCATACCAATTTACGATTTTAAAGCATATAATGCCAAATAATGGAGTTGCAGATGATGAGGAAGATGATATTAAGCCAGGAAAAAGGAGGTCACGGGAAATCGAAAAGGCTGAAGAAGTTGCAGAGAATGAAAATGGTGCTAACAGGTACGTCTAAGATCGGTAATGTATAAATTTTCACACATTTGCTGTCGTATTTTTTTGTCGTGTTGTGGTGTTTTTGCCTACAAATTTACGTCTAAGAACTTGGTAATCTAAAATAATTAAGACAAAGGTACAATAGACTGGGGAGAAAATGTCGGCAAATTTTAGAAGACATTTTGCTAAGTATGAATAGAACATTTGTTTGCATTAGATATAGCATTGACATGATGCTAAGCTGTAGGTAGATCATAGATTCCTCATGTTTGTTTAAAACTGAGATGATAAGCTTTCTTTCTATTATCTTTTGATACGTTTTAAAGCTCATTGTTCTGTTGTATGTTTTAAAGCATCCGCCAATAACTGTATAATTATAACATTCGCCATTATTGTAATAGGCTAAGTCTGAATATTCTGAAATTCTAAGAAGCTGCAACTTGAAGTTTTCCAAAACGACCTGAATCAGCAATGGGAAAGAATTTGAATATGTTTGGCTCTGTCTTTCAGCCTTTTCATGTGCGTCCATTATATTTGGTGAAATAGCTACGACAAACGGCAACTTTTTGAGGCATTTATAGAACGGCAATGGCTGTGTGCAACAAAACTTCATCTTCAAAGAGGGTTTCAAAAGACCATAATATACATCAGAATACAACATTGTGGTACTTCACCGTGAAGTATTCCCTCATATCTTATCTCATGGAGCAACACTGGTGCCATAACATGGAAAGCCTTCGTTTTCGTATCTTGGTATTCCATGTAGCATTGCATGAAATGTTTCGTAATTGAGTTTACACTACGGGTGTTACACTATCATATGGAATTTTATGCCATCATATCGGCTTTACCTGTGCGTTCTTCAGACATAGGCTTTATCCCAACTCAGGCCTTCTTAATTTTTGTTACTAACTTTTAACATGCAAATAGCGAAGCCAATAAATGGTATTACTCATTCATATTTTGCAATATTTCAGGAGCAAGGAAACTACACAAAGCAGCATCAATGATGAAGAAGATGATGACAAATTGATCTCATTTGATATATCGGCTGCAGAGGATGCGGAGGATCCTCAACAACCACAACAACAAGACCAAATGGCTTATGAGGACGAAAGAGATGGCTATGGTGCTCAAGAAGAGGCGGTGGAGAGTAGCAGAAGTCAACAAGAATCTGATCTTCTTGGGATGTTTGAAGAAGCTAGGAATGGGATGGCAAAGCCGCAAGGAGTGTATGGAGCATTTGAGTCAGCTGATAGTGGCAAAGAAATGAGTGGTAAGTATTTTTCTTTATGAACCTATTCAGTTACAGACAAACATACCGGGTAAGTCAGAAAAAAACGCAGGCCGTTTGAAAGGCTACTGCTCCGTAAATATCAGAGCAACAATGTTTTGCAATATCCGATTAAATAGCCAACATAATCAATTATTTATTGGAATTTTTCTTGTCTGAAATCGGTGTCTCTGCTCAGATTTACAAGGGATTTTCTCGAGAAAGTCCCTTCGAGAAACCGTGGAAAACGTGCTAGAATTGCGGGCAAATTTCCCTAATATTTCTACATTTTAGCAATGACTTTAAATTGCTTCAGCACGTGCAGTCCTCTTTGGAGGATAAAAAAGTCTTCCCCTTGGATGAAACATTTATTCAGGGGGATTCCTTTATCCCAAGAGGTCAACATTTATGCTAACACCTGTAAATGTCACATTTAAATGTCATTATTGTTAGGAAGCAAGCCAAGGACATTTTTCTCGTCGTATTCAATAATTTTTGCAGTTTTTTTTTGAGAAAATCTCCCATATCAACGGGAAGGGATGACTGATTAGAGCCAGGTAAATTACTGACTTTAAGGGAACATATCGGCAATGAAGCAAGACAGTTTTCAATATTATTGCTTTGATATTCAGAGAGCAATATTTTTTCAAACACCGGGCGCTCTTTAGACTCACCCGGTATTACTCAACTTTACACTGAAAGAAACTACTCTACACTCAGTACGAAAGACTACTGCGCTAATGATGATGCAACTTGAAACCCCTACCATAAAGCATCTCGCAATGAACGAGAAAAAATTTCACCCACCAATGAAGTAGGGGTTCAGGATTGGCGTTATCGCAACAAGGGGTAAGCATGTTTTTGAGTCATTCAAAAGTATTCATACTCTGATTAAAAGCATCAAGTATAAATGGAAGAACAATTAGAAATCTTCGTTTTCGACATTCAGGTAGCCTGTGTTGAAAATACAGTGGTCTGAATACCAGCCATAGTCATTCGACGATTTTATTCTTAGATTAGGCCTTCATGCACAGCATTGGGCGATCTGAGAACAGTATAGTAAACGGTGAACTTTATATGTTCGCAGATGATACGACAATTTTTACTGTTGGGTCGAGTGTTGATGAAGTGTGTTTTGCACTACAAGATATCATGAATGAAGTACATCAGTGGTGCTCACTCAACCAACTAACAGTTCACGAGGGCAAAACGGAAGCGGTGATACTAAGCGGAAAGAACTTCACAGGTCCACTTCAACAAATCGCTTTTGGAAACAAAGTAATAGATTATAAGAAATTTTCAGACTGTCTCGGTGAGAGGATTGATAGCAAACTATCTTGGAAACCACAAATTGAAGAAAGTTGTAAGCGATTCAATAAAAAGATCAAAATGCTGAGACATTTAAAATTCTTGCCTAAGGAAGCCCTAGAAACCATCTACTTTAAGACAGTAATACCGTGCGTAACATATGGTATTGCTGTCTGGGGATCATGCTCTTCTGCACTGTTAGATGACTTGGAAA
>REGL01002083.1:21200-33689 GCA_004194395.1 Aurelia aurita complex sp. Pacific
AAAAAAAAAAAAAAAAAAAAAAAAAAAAAAAAAAAAAAAAAAAAAAAAAAAAAAAAAAAAAAAAAAAAAATCCACAATACATGTGTAATCGCACAAAAACAACCCAGCTAACCTCTAGTATTCTTAGGAATACAGCAACTGTCCTCAGGTTACCAAAGAAAAACTCCAAAAATGGACAGAAATGTTTTTCGTTTAGAGGTGCCAAGTCTTGGAATGGCCTCTCAGTTGAGTGTAAACTGGCATCCTCCCTGAATAGATTTAAACAATGTGTATAGGGAAAGCTACTTGTAAATAACGTGTTTGCCTTATGGATTTTCTTTTATTGTAAGTACTTGTTTCAGATTTTAAGGTTTTATTGATAGCTATAAATTATATTAGGTTAATTTAAGTTATAATAGTATTTAATTTTGGTAAGTTTTGTAGTGGAGGGCCCCTTGAAAATCAGCATTGCTAAAGGGCTACCCTCCTTAAATATTTGAAATGAAATGAAATGAAAAGGGCTCCGTCGTCAAACAGTAAACAAATCTGTAAACTCGCACGTGTCGGGGATTATTCATTGTTCATCCATTGTTCTCTGCAGTTTGTTTCGTGGCTTCACCCAAGCCACCAAAAAGTGACCGTTAAAATCAACTTATATCCGAGCAATCGTAGAAGATATGAATGTTTGGTTTGTTCCTTAGTGAAGTACAAGGAATAATGCCTAAACAGGAACTTTCATTTTGAAAAAAAATACGAAAATCCTGTGTGATTTCATCTTTCAAAAAACTGCAAAAATCATCGTTTTGTTTACATTTTGACGACGGAGCCCCTTTAAAGGGGCCTGTGCAAGATAGAGCCTTTGCGCGCCGACGTTCGACTTTTTGATTATCAGAAAGTAAGATGGCTACTGCACAGCAGCAAGTTTATTGTTTTCAGCGTTTTCCGCCTTGTGTATTAGAAATAGGTGTCTGGTACTGGCAGTAAGCTTGAAAGACGAAAAAGGGGAGCAAATGGACCTATGTTGTGTATTTTTCCGAGTTGATATAAGTTCTGGATGAGAGCAAAACAAAAAGTTCAAATTCAAACCTTGGTGCTTATAAATATAAAGGTGCTTTATCTGCGAACCCCAAATTTTGGTGGTCTAAAAAGGCAAAATCTATAGATTTGCTGGCATGTTGGCCATATCATGACGATCGAATTCCAAGCTTTATTTGCGACAGAGAAGATCAGGCCATGTTTGTCTTCAAAAGGACTGTATTTCGATGTAACGTGAACGTGAACACACCAGAACGCTTTTTGTGAATAAAGGGTTTAAACAATGTTGGTTAATCTGTGTTGAATGTTCAGCAATATTTCCATCAGTTATTGTGTAACTTACTCTGCTCAAATCAATAAAGACAATAAGCATAACAATCATGCAAATTAGCTTAATTTTGTTCAGTTGAACGGAACGAAATTTATTCCTGTTCACTGTACCGAAAGGCAAAGTATTTGTTTTGATTGCATGCACGCCCACAAAGGCTCTATCTCACTGAGCGTTTCAGGTCTTTCAGTCCTTGGATCACCCCCGATCGGAAGCAGCTTTTCAGGACACGGGACAAATTGAAGGTTGCTGCAGTAAAGGCACAATCCGAGCTACTTATGAGTGCCTACAGATAAATGCGATACAAGGCCAATAATTTTAACTCTAAAATGAAAAGCGAATATTTTTCAAATAAGATTCAGTCTTGTGCTGGGGACACTATTTAATAAAATAAAGTTCAGTTGCAGTTGCAATTACATTCTCATTCATGGAATAATACACTCTGGCAAGAATAAATATCGTATCACTTTTGAGTTTCAGTCACTGTTAGTTAGGCCACACGTGGGCCTAAATTCACGTTGTTCAAATCATGGGTCAAGAGACTGTGACCTTGGAAGTCATTAAAATGCTCATCCAGAATCAAGCAGACGCATTCAAGACAACATTTTCAATGTTAATCCAGGATGTAAAAGATGAACTTAAATCAGTCAGAACGGAAATTAATGACCTCAAGGTCAGTTTGCAATTCACACAAGCTCAGGTCGACGAAGAGAAGAATAAAGCTGACACCATGGATACAAAAATTGCACTCCATACTGAAAATCTCAACATGATAAATGACCATGCAGACAACGTTGAATCGCAATTGGAGTACATGGAGAATCAAAGTCGTCGAAACAACATTAAGATTCTTGGTATCCAGGAAGATAAAGATGAAGAGAAAACATGGGATGACACAGAAGAGGTTGTGAGAAAGGCATTGAAGGAGAAACTTAATCTTGAAGATAACTTTGAGATAGAAAGATGTCACAGAATAAAAAGTACCAATAGGAATCCAAGATACGCAAATCAGCCAAGGCCAATTGTGGCTAAATTTTGCAAATGGAAGGACAAAGAGTCAGTGCTTAGAAAAGCAAGGTCCCTCAAGCCAGATGGAGTAAAGTTCTTTCCTGACTATGCCAAGCGCACATTAGAGAGACGAGCCTTACAGAAAGATAGTTTGATTGCTGCACGTCAACAAGGCAAAGTAGCCTATTTTGTTATGGATAAACTGGTGATCAAAGAGGGACAGTCCAGATTTGGGAGACAAACTCAAAGCCCAGCAGAGAGTCCAAAAGAGAAGCCCCCTGACAACAGTGATGCAGAAATATCATTTGACACTTTCTGATGCAGTCTCCATTTACTGACTCAATCCATCAAGTTTGTTGTGTTACTTCTTATTTATGCTTAGATTAATTATCCTTGATCTAATTTTATTTCCTTTTTCAAACTAAGTATTCAGACAAATTATCAAAGGCATTATTTCATTGTATATGGAATGTGCACATACATTTTTTATATTCCTATTTCAATTATTTTCTTGTTCTCAGTTTAGTATGCCGCACCTTGGTCTTTTTATGAACTCATAAGATGTAAATGACAAATCCAGTTGATATACCATGTGGTATTTGCCACAAAAACATACGCAATTGTCAAAAAGCTATTTTTTGCAATAAATGCAATTTCTTTGTCCATATCAAATGCAATGATATCTCTGCTCGTGAATATAGAGAACTTGAAAAAGAACCAGATGAGGTTCATTGGTTTTGTAAGCACTGTATCCAAGATTTGTTTCCATTTGGCTCCTTAGGAAATGATGAATTATCAGTACTTTATGATTTTGATGTTCCATCCTTTGTTGACTTTTCACCTTCATTTGAAACTACATCTAACCTTGTGAATTTGCCTAATCTCAGTGATTATGATATTGATGAGCACATGCCTCAGAATATTGATTCTCGCTACTTCACTCTACCTGAGCTGTCTTCCTTACAGTCATCCTCTTCTAGTGACTTTTCTATTCTTCACACTAATATAAGAAGTCTATCCCTTCATCATGATGAATTAGTTTCTTTATCTGCTCACTCTAATCTGAATCTTGATGTCATTGGAGTGTCTGAAATATGGCATTCTATTAACAATCCCATTTCATCTAATGTTGATATTCCTGGCTATACCTTTTTTAAGACTTCATCACTTACTCAAAATGGTGGTGTTGGTTTGTATATTAGAAATTCTCTTGCTTCCAAGCCAAGAATAGACTTAGATTCTTGCACTGATGATTTTGAAACAATATGGGTGGAGATTGAAAACAAAAAGGATAAAGATTTCCTTATTTGTTGTGTTTACAGACACCCAAGTTCACCTGTTGAAAACCTCACATCTCACTTTCAGGATCTTCTTTCTAAAATATCCTCAAACAAACTGGCATTTATAATGGGTGATTTCAATGTCAATCTACTTGATTATGCTTCCCATACACCAACAACTGATTTTGTCAACAACTTTTTTTCACACAGCCTTCTTCCTTGTATTCATCATCCTACTAGAGTCTCAGAACATAGAGCATCAGTTATTGATAACATATACACTAATGCTACCAATGCTAATATAACAAGTGGCAACATTTTAATGCAAATTACTGATCATTTTCCCCAGTTCTTGATTTTGAAAAATACTCAGGTCAGTCATAATAAATCTGAATCATTCAAATATGATTATTCTAAATTTAAGGATGACCAATTCCTTGAGGACTTTCATCAGATTAACTTTACTTATTTAGAAAATAGTGATATGGATGTGAGCAAAAAATTTGACAGATTTTTGCAAGACCTTAGTACTTTGACAAATAAGCACGCACCAATCAAAAAGAGGAGTAGAAAGGAAATTAAACTGAAAAATAAGCCATGGATAAATAATAGAGTGCAAAAGATGATGAGAATCCGAGACAGAGTTTTGCTGAAATTAAGGAAAAATGCAACTGATGACAACCTTAAATTGTATAAAAAATTTAGAAATCGTGTTGCCAATGAAATAAAAAGAAGTAAAGAAAATTATTTTCATAACTATTTTTCTACTAACACTCAAAATATGAAAAAATTATGGTCAGGTATAAAAACCATCATCTCTCATAAATCTTCTACATCTTCTTTAATTAACAAAATCAAAGATAAGGAAGGAAATGTAACATCAGAACCAGGTAAAATGTCAAATATTTTTAATGATTTTTTTGTAAATGTTGCTGATGAAATAACAAAGACAATCCCAGTAACACCTAAGTCTCCCCTGGACTATTTAACAAACAGAACTTCTAATTCACTTTTCCTTACTCCAGTCACCTGGACAGAAATTAATGACATAATCAATATTTTAAATCCATCTAAATCCGTAGGTCCTAACAGTATACCCATAAAATTATTAAAAATCATTGGATCCTCAGTTTCTCCACTTCTTGCTCTTCTTGTGAATCAGTCTTTCCAGTCTGGTACTTTTCCTGATAAACTTAAGATAGCCAAGGTGATAACTCTATTCAAAAAAGGGAATCCTGAGCTACCATCTAACTATAGGCCAATTTCTCTTTTACCCATCTTCAGTAAGATATTTGAGAAGTTGATGTACAGGCGACTGTATAGATTTTTAGAAATAAATAATGTTCTTTATTCCTTACAATTTGGATTTCAAGAAAACCACTCTATTGATCATGCGCTGGTGAGTTTGACAGAAGCTATTAGAAACACACTTGATAATAAAAAATTTGGTTGTGGTATTTTTATTGATTTACAAAAGGCTTTTGATACTGTGAATCATAAAATTTTGTTATCAAAATTGGAACACCATGGGGTGCGCGGTTGTGCCCTTGAGTGGTTTAAATCTTATCTGTCTGACAGAAAGCAATATGTCTCTGTCAATGGAAATAATTCTAACTTACTTTCAATTACTTGTGGTGTACCACAAGGTTCTGTACTAGGCCCATTACTTTTCCTTATCTACATCAATGATCTACCAAATGCTTCTAAGAAACTTAATTTCTATCTCTTTGCTGATGATACAAACATCTACTGTGAATCAAATGATTTATCTAACTTAATTAAAATCGTTAACAAAGAACTTAGATCAATAAAGAAATGGCTTGATGCTAATAAATTATCATTAAACATTGATAAGACAAACTATATTATCTTTCATTCTCCTTCTAAAAATGTTCCTTCTGATTCTACGATAAAAATAGGGAAAAATCATATTAAAAGGGTCAAGTTTGTCAAATTCTTAGGACTCCTCTTAGATGAGCATCTAAGCTGGAAATACCATCTCAGTGAACTTTCTAAAAAATTAGCCAGAACTTGTGGAATCTTTTTCAAAATTAGAAACTTACTTCCCTTAGATGTTTTACTTTGCTTGTACAATGCTTTGTTTCTGTCCTTCTTACAATATGGTCTTATTGTTTGGGGTCAAACATATGCATCATATGTTGATCCAATTTTTAAACTACAGAAAAAAGCAGTCAGAGCTATCTCATTTCAGCCTCGCATGTCACCCTCTCTTCCAATCTTTAAAGATCTTAAACTTCTCAAACTTTCTGAGATATTTGAACTCCGACTTTTAACCTTTGTCTTTGACTCTGTTAATAAAACTTCACCTAGTTGCTTTCATAACTTCTTCCTATTCAATTCATCTGTTCATCAATATTCAACGAGACAGGCCAGTCAAGGAAATCTATACTTATCTCGAATAAACAGTCTTCAATATGGTTTAAAATCAATTCGATATCTTGGTGCTAAACTTTGGAATTCATTACCCGTTGAACTCCGTAATGCTCCATCGAAAATATCCTTCAAAAAGCAACTGAAAATTTACTTACTGAACAAGGTCAATGAATAATTCAAAGCTATGTTTGATTCTGGCACAATTTCTACTTTATCATACGAAAATCAAATGTGTCCATCATAATTTCAAATTTTCGTAGGACAGGGGGGGGTCTCTCCTCGATTAGTTTACCTATTGAGAGAGCTCCTCCTTTAAGTAATTCCCTCCATACAATTTATTCTTTTCTCTGTATTTGTATATTGTATTAATTTTCCGTACCAATGTATTAATTTTCTGTAATATTTTCTTTTCCTTGTAGTTTAGTTAGCTGTTAGTATAGTAAATTATAAATTGTATGAAGTGAATTTAAAATATATGAAACTGAAACTGAAACTAAGGAAACATGGAAAACTTTAAACCAGTTTGTGAATAAAAGGTGCACAACTTCAGAAATCTTGTCAATTAAAAATGGCGAGGATAAAAATACTAACTCCCGACACAATGAATAAATTTTTCTGCAATGTGGGTAAGAACCTTAGCGAAAATACACCTCACAAAGAAAACCCTCTTCTAGATGGTGATTATGGTAAAGGAAAGACTGATTCTACGTTTTCCTTTAAACATATTCCACAGAAGAGGTTAAAAGCAAGTTCTAAGATTAAAACATCAAATGGATCTGGCACTGATCGCATTTCTAGTCACTTTCTTAGAGTAGGTGTTTAGATTTTGGCTCCTTCGTTTGCCCACAGGGCATTTTTAAGGATTTTTGAGTGGTGGGGCATTTTTCAAAAGGGCCCACGCTCACCACCAGAAATTGTACAGGGTTTATAGAAAGGTGCTTTAGATGTTGATATACGCTAAAAAATCCAAGTATTGTTGCAAGGGCGAGTTGGGTTGTTTTCAAACATGTATCTTGAAGGCATTTTTTTCGTTAAGGTGTGTTCTTACCAAGGACATTTTAGCTCAGCGGCGTGGTGGGGGTAACTTAAGTGGGGGGTATTGGAATGAGGGGGTCTGGGGGCGAAGCCACCAGGAAAATTTTTGGGGCTATGCCCTTTACTTTGGCTTAGAATGCATCTCCGAATATCATGCCTGCCACAAGCAACAAGAAAACTTTGCTATTTTTGTGACAGTTACCCTATGAATCAGTGCAGGAGGAACATTTTTGAAGAAAGCTCCTTGGAAAGTAAAGTCTGCACGCAGGCTACTTTACTTTGGCTTAGAATGCATCTCCCAGTATATCATGCTTGCCATTAGCGACAAGAAAACTTTGATAGTTTTGTGACAGTTACCCTATGAATCAGAGCACGAGGAAAATTTTTGAAGAAATGATCCTTTNCCCACGCTCACCACCAGAAATTGTACAGGGTTTATAGACAGGTGCTTTAGATGTTGATATACGCTAAAAAATCCAAGTATTGTTGCAAGGGCGAGTTGGGTTGTTTTCAAACATGTATCTTGAAGGCATCACTTTCGTTAAGGTGTGTTCTTACCAAGGACATTAGCTCAGCGGCGTGGTGAGGGTAACTAAGTGGGGGGGTATTGGAATGAGGGGGTCTGGGGGTGAAGCCCCCAGGAAAATTTTTGGGGCTACGCCCTTTACTTTGGCTTAGAATGCATCTCCGAATATCATGCCTGCCACAAGCAACAAGAAAACTTTGCTATTTTTGTGACAGTTACCCTATGAATCAGTGCAGGAGGAACATTTTTGAAGAAAGCTCCTTGGAAAGTAAAGTCTGCACGCAGGCTACTTTACTTTGGCTTAGAATGCATCTCCCAGTATATCATGCTTGCCATTAGCGACAAGAAAACTTTGATAGTTTTGTGACAGTTACCCTATGAATCAGAGCACGAGGAAAATTTTTGAAGAAATGATCCTTTACTTTGGCTTTGAATGCATCTCTCAATATCATGCTTGCTAGTGCTAAAATGGAAGATTTGCCCCCCCCCACGCATTAGCTAAGCGAAAGTAGCAATTTAGCTTCAGGATGAGGACTTTAAATCTTTGCCTTGAATCTTTGCGTTGTTTGCAATTTATTACATTTTGTAAAATGTTTTATGACATGATCACGCTGTTTTGATACCGACTTAACGTTTAGGATTGAGTCTTTAGGGTTCCAGGCTTAGTAGTGGAACCATTTCACCAAAACATCATATGATGATAGAAAAGGGAATATTCTGTTTCTATTTGCCAGCCCATTTAATCACATTTGCATTATGTTCGTTCTTTGGAAAGGGCCCCACAGTGGCCTAGGCATTTGGGGTAAAAGTAGCATTTTTCTTGTCAGTGGTGGGGGAAGTCATAGGGCCTGGTGGGGCAATTCCCCCACCACTGAGTATGTTAAAAAATGCCCTGNTGCTTGCCATTAGCGACAAGAAAACTTTGATAGTTTTGTGACAGTTACCCTATGAATCAGAGCACGAGGAAAATTTTTGAAGAAATGATCCTTTACTTTGGCTTTGAATGCATCTCTCAATATCATGCTTGCTAGTGCTAAAATGGAAGATTTGCCCCCCCCCACGCATTAGCTAAGCGAAAGTAGCAATTTAGCTTCAGGATGAGGACTTTAAATCTTTGCCTTGAATCTTTGCGTTGTTTGCAATTTATTACATTTTGTAAAATGTTTTATGACATGATCACGCTGTTTTGATACCGACTTAACGTTTAGGATTGAGTCTTTAGGGTTCCAGGCTTAGTAGTGGAACCATTTCACCAAAACATCATATGATGATAGAAAAGGGAATATTTTGTTTCTATTTGCCAGCCCATTTAATCACATTTGCATTATGTTCGTTCTTTGGAAAGGGCCCCACAGTGGCCTAGGCATTTGGGGGTAAAAGTAGCATTTTTCTTGTCAGTGGTGGGGGAAGTCATAGGGCCTGGTGGGGCAATTCCCCCACCACTGAGTATGTTAAAAAATGCCCTGTTTGCCCAACTCTTCGCATTGTCTCTGTCCGTCGGCTGCTTCCCTGACAACTGGAAAACTGTTAACGTAGCTCTAATTTTTGAGTAAGGCTCAAAAGATGGTAGGTCGAATTATAGGCCTATATCATATCAGTGCTACCTGTTGTCTCTCGTTGATTTGAAAAGCTCGTCTATAACCAGCTGTACGATTACCTTGACAAAAACAAGCTGATTTTTGTCTGATCAATCTGGTTTTCAGGCCTTTTATTCGGTTCTCGCGCCTCTGTTAAAGTGTACGAACGACTGGTACTTAAACACTGATAAAGATAAATACACAGCTGTTGTTTACATAGACCTCAAGAAAGCTTTGGACACAGCTGACCACGATATTCTATTAAGGAAGCTCAATTTCTGTTGCTTGGAAGGAAAAGAACTTGGCTCGTTTCGCTCGTATCTCACAAATAGACGACAATGCTATAAGGTAAACTGGCGAATTTCTGCAACAGAAAATAAAACTTGTGGTGTACCACAAGGTTCATGTCTTGGACCACTTCTCTTTCTGGTCTATACGAGCTACTTCGTATTAATGATTTTCCTTGTTGTTTGAAAAATTCCCTTGTATCCATGTATGCAGATGATACATGCATTAACTATGCCTTTATTTACTTTGACTAAAAAGTATGCACAAAAACAACGACAAGACAAAGGACATGACAAACAATTGACAACATAAAATAAGACTGGGTTCTATTGTCCCATGTATTGATCACGAAATCTGAAATAGAAGTTTGGGATGCGAGTAGGTCAACTACTTCCACCCCCATAGGCATGCTAAATACACAGCTACAAAATTACTGGCTAGTTTTTCAGTACCTTTGAAATTCAAATGAAGTTTTTGCGGGCCTGCTAGATCTCCCTCAACGATGTTTTCATTGTCAACGAGGTCCAAATGTTATGGTCTGATCTTTTGTTTCAATGTTACAAGTGTCTTGTTGGCTTTTTTGTTATCCAATCTTAGTGTTGGCAGGGAAATAAGAACGTGACAGTTTTGCAGCTGTGTTTCCATTTCATGTTTTAATGCAGATCCACGGAATCGTTAGTTGATATATGCAAAACGATTTTTGATGGTTTCTTGCGAATGAGGGGTTTGATGTGATCTTTCATATCTAAAATGGTTGCCCCTGGGAAGCTTCTTACCTTGATCTTGCCAGGGCCATTGAATTTGTTTTCACGTAAACCACTGTGAAAACAAATTTGATGGCCCTGGCAATTTATTTTAGATATGAAAGATCACATCAAGCCCCTCATTCGCAAGAAACCATCAAAAATCATTTTGCATATATTAACTAACGAGGCTGAACAAACTCTCTGTCAACTTTGAGTGGTTTTGAATAGCAGGCCCCTCGTTTCTAGCCAGAGCCCTTTGGCCTGAAACCTGCATTTTTCCAACCTAACACCTGTGTTTTACACTTGCCGGTCCATGAACGATATTCGCCTGTGTAATTTGAATTTACAAATAGTTGTTCTCAAGAACCACTGTCCATTTATTTCTGAGTTTCTTACATTGAATGAAATATTGTTTCCGTTGCGTTGCTCATTTTGAGTTACAAGATAAATTTTGAGTTGCTTGCAAGTGACGAAGAATGTGGCTTGACAGTAAAAATATACTGCGATGTGAGTTGTGCTACTATGAATTCCAGGCGGTCCTGGCATCGCAGTGCTGCAGGTTCTTCATTCACATCAAAATTTCGGTTGATGCTTACGAGCGAGCTTGTAGTCCGAAAGGCTGTTCCCTTGAGAGAAAACGTCAAAAAACACACAAGTACAAGAAATTGCAATTCAGGCAACCTGATACGAACGGCTCAGGTGAGATTCTTGGCTATTCTAAAGTCTGTGAGGCGTGCTGTGAGGTTTTTATTTCTATGTTTTTTCACACCGCATGGTTCCAAATTTGCACGCAGAAGGGAGTGAACAATAAAAAATAGAAAACACAATCAAACCAACTTGGCACAAAGTTGCCAAATGGATTTGATTGGATCATACACAATGAATAAACAATCAAAACTAATAACCACCATAGATCTGTGGGTCCAAGCGAGGCTTTGTAAGCTTTGCTTCGTTGTTGCACAGCCTCTACTTTTCCTTTGAGGATGAATTGCGGCTGCACACAGGCTACAAAAGACCTAAATTTGCCAATTTTAACCAATTACAAGATCAGCTATGTTTGGAAAATAAATGGAAACTTGATCTACATGACAGAAAACATTTGAAAATCAGCTGTGTTTTCGCTAAAAGGAGAATTTTGTTGGAACACCCGGTATTTGACGCTCACTGGGACATATGAAATTTGCGGCGATTGCAGGCCAGTGATTTTTCGTAACGAAAAAAATTCACTTTTCGTCATGTAAGAAAGAAGAGGGAAATATTTCAACGGCAAGGAGATTGCAGGCCAATGATATTTCAGTCGTTCAGCAAAAAGGAATTGTTTTCGTAATATTAAACGAAGAGGGGAGTACTTCTTTCAATAGACTAGGAACCATCCAAGACAATGGCACATTCTATATGACATTCACTTAAAGTTGTATATCAACCTAGTGAAGACAGCAGGCCAGCAATACAATGATGTGTTAGTTGTTCAGGAAAAAGGAGCTATTTTTCGTAATATTAAACAAAGAGGGAAGTATTTCTTTCAATGAACTAGGAACCATCCAAGGACAATGGCACATTGTACCGAGTGTCCCAAAAAACGCAACGGATTTGATCGGGACTAGCGACAAGAATTTAGGTCCAATCACTCCAAAATAATTTTTGATATAATGCTCGATAGCTAACTTGAAGATAGATACCTTGTTTGTTGATATTGGTGCATGGAGAGTTAAAATATCAATCTTGAAACTCCAAATTTGCTTCCATCTCCAAACCAGAGGTTTCGGGTTTTGGCCTAATTGAAAACGAGCTTGAGGAATCTCCTCAGTCATATGCAAAGTGTAGTACTGTGAGCATGCTAAGGCACACATGTTTAGGCACACACTTCGATTGAAAGTTGAAAGCCAAAAATTGACAAACCTAACAATGCCGAAGGAAAAATTCACAAAGGAATATATTTCTTCAATCATCGTGCACCTGCAAAATATGAAGAAAATCATCCCACCTTCCAGGCTATCAGCTGTCAGGTGGGATGAAATCTGCGTGTGTTTATATGTAATTTTCATCCCACCTTCCAGCATTTCCATCCCACCTCCCAGCCCGTGATTTCAGACAATAACAATCGTAATTGGTGTTTGGCGCCAGCAGCGATTAGGTTTCTCTTTGTTTTCATATTGGCGCGTGCGCAAGACAGACGATTTCATCCCACCTTCCAGCTTTTCATCCCACCTTCCAGCGTTTATATGGAAAATTTTCATCCCACTTCAGTGAGATCCCACCTCTCGTAGAGTGGGATCTCACCTAGCCGGGCTGG
>REGL01002084.1:27075-41514 GCA_004194395.1 Aurelia aurita complex sp. Pacific
TAGCGACGATGATTAACTGTGTATTAGAGTATTGGGAACAGGTATGTGAAGAAATTTTTTGAAAATCTTCATGCTCCTTCTGTCGATTTATATTTTGGTGAAGGGTGGTAAAATCGTCCAAAAGCGGCCTAAAATCCAAAAAATGGCCTAAAATCTGACATTTCAAATTTCCCGGTTGGTTGTCGGTTCCATTTGATTGGTTTAGAGCGTGTCACGTGTCAATTTTGTTAGCCAGTAAGGATTTAGTGCCTATCTTATCTTGTAGCTGGTAGCACCAAGATAGGCACTAAATGGAATCGGGGAATCGGGGAATATGGAAACGGTACGAGATATCCATATGGAGTTTGTGGTATCTTCAACAACCACTTTACACAAGTCTGCTGCGTAAAAATCAAGAGAATCCCCTATGGAATCTAGCCAGAATACTCAATCAAAAGTGCAGTTTGTGAAAAATTCCTAAAATGGGGAATATGAAGACGAGAAGCTTTACAGAGGAAAGAAGCATGTCAGTCGATAGCTCTTGGCCTCTAAGTTTCAAAATTTCAACAACCTATTTCTTATTTTCAACATCTAATCCACAAATTGGCAAATAGAAAATTTAAAATAGGGAATCGGGGATTATGGAAACTACATAAGCTATGAGAATATTTCAAACGACAGCATACAGTCATCCTTGGAAGTAAGTCAATTCTCAAGTTTTGTGGTTTTATCTTGGATAGTTTAGCCATAGCAGAGCTCTGAAGTTCAGATTTTTCGTCATCTTACAAACACAAAGCCATTCCATTTATGTCTGCTGCACGACACGGCTTCGTGTCATGTCCTCGCGTAGCTTCATTCAGAGCGTTAATGGCATCTCTCGTGGGCTATGTTGAACAATGTTAAGGCTATAGAAAACGTCCTTTTGTTCCTATTGTACATTCAACCAAGCCTGTTGGGGCAGTTGCTTCGTCAATTTTCACGGGGGCTACATCGAACCTAAAATTGTTAATATGCTTTGAAATTATATAAGGGACAGTGCAATTCAAGATTTATCATATCATAAGGTCCCGTCACCCCTCTTTTGAAAAGCATACCATTGTCCGTGTCCTTAAGCATGAAATGTTGTTGTTCTATACTTTCATAGCAAGATACTTCAATTATACAAACAGCTACAGGGCCTTCTCTGCATTAACGACACAGTCCTCTTACCTGAGAATTATTGGGGAAATCTTTTGAGCACTTCGAATTTTGCCCTTGTGTTGCATAAGCTCATAAAAAAGTTACTGCCCGTACACAATTGCTCAATAAAAAGTGTTTATCCCGTTCTGTATATGTTTAACAAAGAAGTGGCCATGTTGCGTTTTCCACCGGCCATGCAATGATATAAATTATGCACTGTCCCTAACGAGGGGAGTACTACTCGTACACCTTTGGCAAAACTCCTTTTGTTTTCAAGAAAAATCTGTAAAAAAAACCTAAAATCCAGCCTTTTAATCAGACCAACTGCTCAAACGTCATAGCTGCTATTTGTAACAATTCCTGGCAGCTCGACTTTGTAATTTTTTGAAGAGTATCAGTTTGAGTTATATCAAGCCATTCATTGTTATTCTACCTATGAAAAGGAACTTACCAAAGTTTACTTCATCTTTCAATGAATTGAAAGCCATTGTTTTTCTTCAGTAATATATTTTGAGTGGGCAGGAAGCATTTCTAGCTAGTTAAAGCTAATTTAGGCCCATTATGCATGCCGCATCCAGGCATTGGACCCCTAGTTTAACGTCCCTTCCGAGCTTTTCACAAAGAATATCGTGGTCGACCGTATCAAACGCTTTTTCAGGTCAATAAATACTAATCCCACGAATTTACCGAGATCAAGCCCGTTGTACCAATCATCGCTCATTTTAAGCAAGCAAGTCAGCTTGTAATGGAGGCGTAAAGCCCCCGATTGGTCAGCTGTAAAAAGGCCATTTCCTTTCATATGCTGGTGCAGTTGGTCGAAAGCAAGTTTTTCAAAGAGCTTTGAGGTGACAGGCGATAATTAGATTTTACAGTCTTATCAGCATCTTTGAAAATTGGAATAACTCTAGCTACTGTGGATAATTTTCTCCCTGCAGTCTTCAAGTTTTCCTGGTTACAATGTGCATGCTTAGCTTTTCATATTAATCCCAGCAGTGGTTATCACTTCACATCTCAGCGGCAGTGTTGATGACAAGCAAAAGTCTGCAGCTTTTACGGATTACTGTTTAGCATTTTGATAATTCACAACTTCGAAATTAGCAAAATACAAAATACGCTGTTATTGCAAAAATTATGATAATAGTGAAAATTCTCTCTCTGAAAGCATTGTAAATTAGCATGGGCAGTTCCCTGTAGCAATTTATTATAAAGAGAAGGCTGTTGATATTGTACGTGATTAATTTTTGTTTTGCGGAGATTTAAGCCGGAGACAGTGGCGTGGCCACGGGAGGGTATGGGGGGGGGCAATTGCCCCCCCCCCACTTTTGTCGAAAGATGGTCCTCGAGATTCCTCTAAAACCGAGGAGAAAATAACTGGGTATAGGTTGGGTAAGAATTTTCCGAGAAATGTCAAATCTTCCATTTTACCACTGGCAAGCATGATATTGGGAGATGCATTCTAAGCCAAAGTAAAGGATCCTTCTTCAAAAATTTTCCTCGTGTTCTGATTTATAGCATAACTGTCACAAAACGATCAAGGTTTCCTTGTCGCTAAAGGCAAGTATGATGTTAGGAGATGCATTCTAAGCCAAAGTAAAGGCTATTTCTTCAAAAATTTTCCTCGTGTCTGATTCATAGGATAACTGTTACAAAGCGGTCAAGGTTTCCTCGTCGCTAAAGGCAAGCATGATATTGGGAGAAGCATTCTAAGCCAAAGTAAAGCACATTTCTTCAAAAATTTTCCTCGTGCTCTGATTCATAGGATAACTGTTACAAAGCGATCAAGGTTTCCTCGTCGCTAAAGGCAAGCATGATATTGGGAGAGGCATTCTAAGCCAAAGTAAAGCACATTTCTTCAAAAAATTTCCTCGTGCTCTGATTCATAGGAGTACTGTTACAAAACGCTCAAGGTTTCCCCGTCGCTAAAGGCAAGCATGATATTGGGAGATGCATTCTAAGCCAAAGTAAAGGGCGTGGCCACAAAAATTTTCCTGGGGCTTCGCCCCCAGACCCCCTCCTTTCAGTTCCCCCCCCCCCCACTTAATTTACCCTGGCCACGCCGCTGGCCGGAGATGTATGTGAAATTATGAAATGTCAACGATGTAAATATATGCTTGCAACTTTGTTCCCTAAAGATTCATTTATTGAATTCCACCTATCGCTTTATTTTAGGCTTGTAACTTATTGGAAACTCTTATCTGGAAATCACCAAAAAGAAACCTGGATGAGGATATCATCTTCAATTTGTGCACAATTTATGAACTCGAAACATCGCGAGCATTCCAAAAGAAACAAAAACTGCTGGATCTTGTCAGCAGACAAAGAGGTGATGGATTTAATGTCCAAAGCCTGAAGTTATCGTAAATTATACATAGTAAATCTCATAAAAGTCTCTCACAAAAATTAACCAACAATGGATACTTATGAGATAATTTCTTGGCAAATTTGAGTAGAGTTTGAATGTGATACCGGGTGACCCAAAAAAGTGACCCAACGCAATCTGTTATAGACAATAAAGTAAGTGGCCGATTGAAACACAGGGAGCCCAGGAATAATTAGTAAATTCTTTCTTAAAATAGATCTGAAAAAGCGCTGCGTAGGAAACTGTGAATGAAATGCGAAAGCTTTGAGCTGCGAAGGAACTTTGAAAAACTCTCGCAGCTCGCAGCTCAAAGCCTTCGCATTTCATTCGCAGTTTCCTACGCAGCGCTTTTTCAGATCTATTTTAAGAAAGAATTTACTAATTGTTCCTGGGCTCCCTGTGATTGAAATGCTTCAAACGTTGTTCTGTCGCTAAAGGATTAGCCTACGTTGAGTATTTTTCGCAATTTTTTTCAACACTGTTGATTTCCCGAATTAAAGATTTGGAGAGAACGGGCCAGCTTTGAAATCCACAAAAAGTCGTCGAAAACAGGGGATCGATTTAAAACCATTTCAGATCTTCAAAACAATAATGAGGAGGGTGTTTCATTCAGCCTGAGAATAGGCAACTCAGTTAAAAGTTTCCAGAGCAAGTTTATGGTCCCTATGTACCTAAGCATTTGGAGCTAAAAATGAATTTTCTTTGTAAACGTGTGGAATTTCAAAGGGGTTAAATTCTCAACACAAATCGAAATGTTCAAGAGTTGCTTACAGAAAAGCAGGAGTATAGCCCCTTGAGACAAGAATATTATAGGTATCTAGGGACTATAAACTTGCTCTGACAACATTCAACTGAGTTGCCTATTCCCAGGCTGAATGAAACACGCTGCTCGTTGTTTAGAAGATCTGAAAATACTGCAAATTTGAGCCCCTCCTCTGTTCTTGACGACTTTTTTGAAGATTTCAAGTACGCCCTTTTTCTCATAATCCTTTATTCGGGAAATTGTACAATGTTGAAAAAAATTGAAAAAATACTCATAACGTCATCATTTCAATCAGCCACTTACTTTATTTTCTACAACAGATTGCGTTGGGTCACTTCTTGTGTGGGTTTGTTTGTGGCCATATAACTCCGCCAATCCTGGAGATATTTTAACCGGCATCTAAATGTGTACTCCCGAACATCTAGAGAGTAGATTGCTTCAAAAAATTCGGGAAATCTCAAGCAGTTTTTTGTCCTGGTTGCGTTTTATGAAGGTAGGTAAAATTTAGAAAAATCTTCACGGGTTTTTTTTGTCTCCTTCGCTTTTTAGCCGTCTGATTGGTCCGTGAAAATGAGGCTTTGGTGGTTTCGACCATGGGCCACAAACAATCGGCTATGTACGACGAATGGTTCCTATGCTCACACACACAAACTCTCTCGCCCTCAAATAAACCGCCAATACCTTCTTTTGAGCAATTCAAGCTGAACTGTTTCGCGTTAATGCTAACTAGGATCCATTCAATTGTTTTTTTCTTTTTTTTTGGTAATTAAATAACCTGTAAAATATGAGTTTTCCATAAACTTTCACGTCGAGAGAGCCTCGAAAGGGACACACATACAGCGATAAAGATATGTTACATTACCTACATCGTAGTTGTGGGGAGCATACAAATGTTTGTTAATTTCATGCATTTGTATTCAAGCTCGGAAATGGGCAAAGTGTGCACCATTTGACCTAGTTACAGGAAGCAAATTTTCTCTTCTAACATCAAGCAAGAATCGTATTTTTTACGGGTGTTCTTTGTCAGACCATTTTATCAAGCTCAAGTCACGTGCTGCTAAAATTTGTTGAGATAGCTCGATTTGTGTGGGTTTTTAGTTGCAGTTTTAACGATCTGATGAATTGGTTTGGCTTTTCATAATCTTTTTAAATATGTTGCTTTTAGGAAATTGTTGATAGAGAATCAATAAGAGATTTAAATCATGCAATTTGCAAAGAATTTTTGTTTGAATCTCATCAAACTAAATTACAGATCATGATATCATAAACAAAAAAGAAAAAAGATTAACAGGTGTTCATTTTTGCAGCTCTTTCTAATGCTATCAGAGAAGATTCATTTTTGACCTCGTTTTCCCTCGGATGAAAAGCAATGATAAGTCAACAATGGGAGCAAGGTATACTTTCAAATATTCTTTCAGCATACAAGTCGGGATAGGATCCGAAGCACATTGTTTATTGGGTGATTCTATGGTGAAATTTTTAAATTGCTGGTCTTCTGATAACCTGTCAAAGACAGAAAACATGGTGACTTGCTTGTAATCCATCAAATATTCGAAAGTGGCTGCATCAATCACTATATCATCAGCTTTTCTCTAATGAGATCAATCTTTGTAATGAATTAAGTATTAAATTGCTTTGTTCGATTTTTCATTGAACTTGAGGCTGGATACTTATGGATCGATTTGATTATTTGAGAAATTTTCTCTGATTTCCTTGCAATTCTTCAATATGTTCGATTAATATTATTGTTTCGCTGATATTCAAAGCGATTCCTTTACTTTTAAAATTTTCATTGTCATTTTAATTCTTTAACCCTTTTTTGTTTTGTTTTTTTTTGCCTCTTTGACTTATGTTTATGCACCGACTTATTCGTTACCTCATCAGCTCCTAACGTCAACACAGGATGTTCTTGCCTTGTTCTTTTCGAAGAAAAAATAACCTCTTCCGTTTTATCAGTGTTGAATTTCATTTTCCATTGCCATGCCCACAAACGAACTTTTTCAAGATCTCTATTTAGATCATCTGCAGTTCTAATCTTGCTTTCAACAACGGAAAAAAGAGAAGTATCGTCAGCAAAAAGTTTGATCTCACTATGTATATTTTCAGCAATGTCATTGATATACACAAGGAAAAATAAGGGACCTAGAACGGAGCCTTGAGGCACTCCCGATGATATTCTTTTCCATTCAGAGCTCTTTCCATTCAGCAGCACACGCTGCTCACGATTAGATAGGAAATTAGAAATCAAATGAAGGAGATTGCCAGATATACCACTGCATTCAAGTTTATATAATAAACCTTCATGCCATACCCTATCTTTAGATAGATCTAAAAATACTGCTCTGCTCTCCTTACTAGGCATTTCTTCAAACCCACTGTATATCCTGTGAGTAATGGCTAGTAGTTGGTTGATGGTTGAATCACCGGGACGAAAACCAGACTGATGAATGCTTAATAAGTCATTGTCACAAAGATGACAATAGATTGTTTCAAAGACGATTTTTTCAAAGATTTTCCCAAAGATAGGCAATATAGGACGATAATTTTGTTTGGATTGTCTACTTCCTTTTTTGTGAACTGGAATAACATTGGCTCTCTTCCAGATAGCAGGGTAGTCTCCGCTCTCAAGGCATTTTTCATAAATCATGCACAAGGGCTCCAATATTGACTTGTCACATATTTTTACCATTGCAATAGAAACTTCATCACAACCATGGGCTTTCTTCGGGTCCAATGATTGAAGCGTCTGAAATACCTTCTCCCGGTTGATTATTAGGTTTTCAATTAATGATTTAGGCCTTGGTCGGAAAGTAGGTAAGGTGCTACTTGTTGTTATCATGGAACACTGCTGTACAAAATAATCATTGAATTTGCTAGCTTTACTTTGTCGGTTCGTTATAGACACTCCATTTTCTAACAATGGGGGGATATTCACTGACTTTTTTTTTATTAATCAACCTGTTTAAGACCGACCAATATGACTTGATTCCTTGCTTGGGATCAGACAATTTACGCCCCAAATTTAAGAAAAACCCCTCTTTTGCATTAACTATCATGTTTTTTACCTCATTGCGAGCTATTTTGACTAGATCCCAGTCTTCTTGCCTTCTTCCACGACGTACAAAATTCCTATAAACCCTATGCTTGCGTTTTATTGCAGTCTTCACATCTGGGGTTATCCACGGAGAATCTTTATCACAGCATGTGATAACTTTATTTGGAATATATTCAGCTAAGATAGACAACAAGCTATCTGTGAAGAGGGTTGCCATGCTGTCGGAACCAAGATTATTAAACTTTGATTTCCAATCTATCTTATTTAAGGAGTCCCGAATTGCTTGAATGTTTGCTCGATCGTATTCCCAAACTTTCCTTTTATACGGGGGCGGACATGGCATCGANACTAGATCCCAGTCTTCTTGCCTTCTTCCACGACGTACAAAATTCCTATAAACCCTATGCTTGCGTTTTATTGCAGTCTTCACATCTGGGGTTATCCACGGAGAATCTTTATCACAGCATGTGATAACTTTATTTGGAATATATTCAGCTAAGATAGACAACAAGCTATCTGTGAAGAGGGTTGCCATGCTGTCGGAACCAAGATTATTAAACTTTGATTTCCAATCTATCTTATTTAAGGAGTCCCGAATTGCTTGAATGTTTGCTCGATCGTATTCCCAAACTTTCCTTTTATATGGGGGCGGACATGGCATCGATACATTCAGTTTGCCATAGATTATCTGATGTTGACAGTGATCATCTAAAGAGGAATGTACCCCGGAGTCTACGAATATATTTGGCTGATCTGTTATCACGAGGTCAATACAAGACATGCTCTCTCCCCTTATATTTGTTGGCTTGTTAATTAGCTGACACAAATTATTTGTTTCAATTAACTCATCAAGAGCAGTTCCCTCTGGATGTTCTATATCTTCCTCCCACCACTGGGAAGACCTGCAGTTAAAGTTTCCACTTAAGATCACAGCTTGAGGTGTTTCTCTTCGAATACGTGTTATCACTAGCTGCAGTATGTCACAAAAATGTTCGAATTGGTCACTGTTTTGACTTGGACTACGGTAGATTGCTACTAAAATTATCTTTTTCCGTTTGATGTGAATTTCCGAAACAACCATTACTTGGAGAAGCTCAAGATCAGTTCTGCGTTTTATGGAAAGATTCTCTCGAAAAAAAAGGCAAACACCCCCAACTTTAGTATCATTCGGATGATCACTGCGGTACACCTCCTTACTGAAGCCTGCAATAAAGATGTCTTCATCACTTATTGAGCTATCCAGCATTGTCTCCGGGACGGCAAAAACATCAAATTTATGAACAGAGTTATAAGCTTCAATCAAAGGAATTTTTATACCCTCCCTGGCACAAATGCTATTTAGATTCCAATGAAAAAATGTAAGGCAGCCGTCATAGTGAGGCCCAGGATTTGATTTATTTGGAATATATTCAGCTAAGATAGACAACAAGCTATCTGTGAAGAGGGTTGCCATGCAGTCGGAACCAAGATTATTAAACTTTGATTTGCAATCTATTTTATTTAAGGAGTCCCGAATTGCTTGAATGTTTGCTCGATCGTATTCCCAAACTTTCCTTTTGTACGGGGGCGAACATGGCATCGATACATTCAGTTTGCCATAGATTATCTGATGTTGACAGTGATCGTATAAAGAGGAATGTACCCCGGAGTCTACGAATAGATTTGGCTGATCTGTTATCATGAGGTCAATGAGGTAATGAGGTAATATAAACTCCTATACATACCACACTACAACTAATACAGATAGAAATGCTAATTATAAAAACAGTTTTGCGAATATTTGAGCCGGCTTCACATTAGATGTCAGGCCAAAATATAATGGGGAACAACAACGACAACAACCGTCCCCATCACTGCTCCCCATCCAAGGTCCCCATCGCTCGAGACACCGCTATCGGGTCTGGATTTTTATCATAAGCCTAACATCCAATATGAAACAGGCTTACAAAGAAATCCATGGACAGGACTCTACGACAAGAATCTTTACAAAAATGGACTTGGTGGTTTAGTGACGTTTAAGTGGATTTACGGTGATCTCAACTGAATCGACCAATTGCGTGGATGTAATGTAGAGTCAACTCATGTATATTTCTGTTGAGGTCCTTTGCTTTGGAAGGTCTTTATCACCATATAATAAAAGTTGCGTCAAAACCTCATTTGAAAGATCGATGTATCCAAATGGTCGCAGCATATCAAACACTCTAGCGAGAATATTTCGACGTTCAACTTCAGAGGAGGGGCAGAGCAACAAAAAGTGTTCCGTAGTCTCGATACCATCGTTTTGTAGGGCGCATTAGATTTATGGAATCCCTAAAATTGTGCTTGAATTTGTGAAAGCATGACTTACTAAGACCCACTCTAAGTTGAGTCAGATAGTGCTATATTATCACCGGACCTTCCATCTCCTTACCACATTATTTAAGTTGTGGGGAGTGCGAAGGAGACTACTTGTAGTTCACATTGCAGTGATAATGGGCTTCAATTCGGTGTATATATATTAAAGTAGGCCAAAAATTCATACTGTTCTCTCCATATCTCAAAAAAAGAAGAAAGAAGATAAGGGGCGAGGAAAGCAGAATATAACTACATAGATAAAACGTTAGCTTATGATACGATGTTGAACTGGCCTACTGTAGCAGATATGATAAAAACCGAGACAGCTTGCATGGTTTACAAATCGATAAATGACCTTGCTCCTGACTACCTTTCAGAAATGTTCATGAAAAGTTCGACATGCAGTAGGAAGAATTTGAGAAACACCGCAACTGATCTTCAAGTCTCACTAATGAGAACAAGTATTGGTCAGCGAACTTTCTCATATCGTTGTGCTGGAGTTTGGAACCTCTTGGATTGTGAAGTCAAGCAGGCATCCTCTTTCAAAGCATTCAAAGAAGCTTTGAAATAGTTTATTTATTTATTCAATATTGTAATTAACTTAGGGTTTTATTCTGTATTTATTTCTAACTTAATTTGTAAGGTTTTATGCACGGCCTCCTGAAAAGCAGTCTGTCGATTGACGGGGTTACCGTGGTTAAAGAAATTAAAATGAAATGAATGAAATGAAATGTATACGATGATGCGACCTAAAAGATAACAATGATTTTCCTAATTGCAAACTTGGCATACGCGACAAAAAATGTTAAACAAAAACAATGTAGGCCTTCAGATCCAGGGGCGGGCAAGTACTGTAAGATATATGACCCCATGTTTTTCCAAAGAGATAAGAAAAAATAAATGGTTCTTTCATCACACAATACTATTGTTCTGTCCAAAAACAACAAGTTTTCGGAACAAAGGTGAAATTTTAAAACCAATCTTTTTTTTCTTACAAAAAGCCTTTTTGGGAAACGAAGCTCTGAGATCGCCTACAAATCAAGAAACTCAAGCACCGTTGAAACATTTCTGGAGATTCCTGAGACATTCTTCTATTTCGTCTAAAGTATACTTGTACTTTTTTGTAGCCGTTAAGAAACTTCTAGCACTCAAAATATTTTAATCTTAAGTAACTTTCAAGTACTGGGGGAATTTCTTAGTTTCTCATGCATGTTCATGCAGCAACAAACCCAGAAATAGCAAACCCTCAACTATTTGAACATCGAAATGCCAGGTTTAAAGTGGCTGCTAGTTTCTTGTATATGTTTGAAAGCTGAGTTAAGTTCGAAGTATCAGTCTCGTTACCTTTCAAGTGAGTACTCTAGATGGAATTGTTTTTAATAACGAACAGTAGATGTTTTTTGTCCTAGATTGAACTAACATTAATAATGCAAAAGCCATTGAGAATGCAAGGTGATTTTGGATATTCGTAGTCGGCATGATACGCCTCTATCACCTGTTTAAAAGTGTCTTTCAATATTTCGAAATTTGATTATTGGGTTTTCAACTGGTATTGGAGTCAGCCAATCCTGTTTTCAAGTCTTGGAAATCGATGATTTATGAAGGCCTATTGATGCTGCAAGGGGTAAACAAGGTCATACGTGTATGTTGCAGGTCATGCAGTGCATGAAATACACGAATTTTGTCTTCAATTTGAGTTGTCTTGACAATTTTCTGTAATTGCAAAGTTATGCTTTCTCATTGACTTCTGAACCTGTATGAAGCCAGTTTTGCAGTCGTGAATGTTGGCCTTTCTGTGGCCTTTTTACATTGCAGTAGGAAACAACGCCACTCTCTTATATATTGCAGATTCTACTCTGCATGGAATCAGTGTAATTTTGGCATGTCGATGAACTGACCGCACCTTTTATCATGGTTACCAATGGTCTGCAGTATTCTCAATGGTTATGATCATGTATCAATTCTGTTTTACAATCATGGCTGTTAAAGATGTAGCGAGACTTATTCCTTCCAAATAGCGAAAGAAGATCACGTTTGTGTGTGGCAGGTCATGCAATCGACAATCTAGACAAACTGTGGCGTTAATCGCAGATGTTCTCACCGTTCTAAATTTAAAATTTTGATCTATTCATATTGACTACAGAAATGTGCGAATGAATTTTTGCAGTCATGAATGCTAGAGTTTATTTTGACACATTTATTCTACGGGATTAGGTACACAGAAATTTGCATCCTGAATTATGTAAAGGTTGCCGTTAGCAGACGGATTTTGTTGATATGTGCATGACATTTGTTATTATAGTTAAAAGTCCATTTGAGATCTAGCTCTGGCACAGGAGGTGATTCGAGATACTCTTGTTTTGTGTACAGTATAGTATCACTATACTCAACAACGACAACTTTGGATGCTCGAAAGACTTGCCAGCATACGGATTTGCTGATTTCTGCGGTGGCTTTAAATGCTGGAAATTGATAATCATCATTTATTCTGAACCTGGGCTGCTAATTTCAGCACATTATATTTTCGAGCTAACCGTGCTTAGTTTGCTGTTTAGCTTTTTCTCATTCAATTCAACTAGATATCATGATATATCTTTGTCTATTAAAATGGCTATTTAAATAGCAGTACTCGTTTGCTGGCGGTTCTTAAATGGATATTGTAGCATATTTTAAATTTTGTGACATCGTTTCTCAGATTGTGATAAAATCACTGAATTTGATAGTATTGCCATGAGTTTTAGAGTATTGTCGTTTGACTTTCCATGAAGAAACTGAGGTCAGATAACTTGGTCAGTTAGACTTATGCATGGTTTGGAGTTTTAAACGAAGAATTAGCTCGTGGAGATTTGGATAAAAATGAACTGAAGCAAGAAATTTGATATTGCATCGTTGTCCTTTAACAGTTCGAGCATTACTTCTGGTTTTGCAGTTTTGAGCACGTCATCTGTCATGGCTTGTTATTCATAACTGGAGGGATCTGCATAGTGAATGAACTGAAACAAGAAATTTGACATCACATCCTTTTCCTTGAACAGTTCGAGCCTTACTTCTGGTTTAGCAGTTTTGTGCACGTCATCTTTCAAGGCTTTTTATTCATGGAAGAGGTAACTGGGGGAGATCTGCATAGCAAATGGTCTGAAACAAGAAATTTGACATTGGCATAGCAGATTAATCCAAAAGAACTTATCTCAGTCGTATTCTAACATGGAATCAACAAATGATAAACCAGCCAGAAAAAGGATACCACCAAGGCCTAGGCCTCCTTTGCCCAGTAAGTGTCTTAGAACATACTTTTTTACAGCAGAACTCCTTACGTAAACCTTTACCTTAAGACTGCTCCTATCCTTTGGGTTGTACAGAGACTTATTATTTTCGTCCTAGTTAACGCTGCTGTCACCTTAAAGGACTGCCATACCATCGCTGCTCAAACTGGGAGTCATAGGGAGTGTTTCGGTGGTACCTACCGGGTGCGCCAAAATAAACTATGCACGTTTGGCAGGCCATAATAAATCGCACACTGGCCCGATTTTGAAGATTTGTGACTTAATCTTTAGCAGAAAGCCTTAATTAGATACTGGGATTTTTTGCAAATTTTTTAATTTTCAGTTTTTAGAACTAGAAGCGAGTTTCTTAAAATGTTAGTTTTCGAAAACACTGAAAACGATAAAAACAAATAGATCAAGTTTTCTAAAGAATCGACATAAATGGACAAAGAGATAACTTGTTCGTGGTGATTTGGGATTTACAAATCGACTAGTTGTAAGCTGCTGTACGAGAGTTCGTACTAAACCCCTAAATCACCCTGAAAACGTTTTCTCTTTGTTCATTCATTTTGATTCTTGTAAATTTGATCGACGTTTTTTGATCGTTTTCAGTGTCTTCGAAAACGAGAATTTTAAGAAACTCGCTTCTAGCTCTAAAAATTTCAAACGGAAAAATTTGCAAAAAGTCCTAGAATCCAATTCAGGCTCTCTGCTAAAGATTAAGTCATAAATCTTCAAAATCGGTCCAGTGTACGATTTATTGTGGCCTGCCAAACGTGCATAGTTTATTTTGGCGCACCCGGTATTCAGAAATACGTAGGCTTGTTATGCTTGGCAGGTCTTTTTGAAGCTTAGTTTCATGTAGGCGTATATACCACAACAGTTTCTTTTCAAGTAACAGGTGCTGTTGCTGTTCTAAACTTTTTAATATTTTGAGCGCCAGCTTTGAACGGAAGTTTTCAGTTTTCATTATTAACAAATATATCTAAATACATCCATACATGGTACAGTACAAGACATAAGTATTTGGATATATTTATCCAAGGAGGAGCTATCTAATAGGTAAACTAATCGAGAGAGAGCCCCCCAACTAAAAACCAAAAAACAAGGAAAAATTTTGCTTAAAAAGAAACACAAGACCAGAAGATGCCCCCAAAGAAGATGATAATTTAAGAACACTAAATGTTGGTGTAAATCAAAGACCATAACCATTGACAAGGAATTCCTTCAATTTTGATTTTCAATTTCGTTACAGAAAGTTTCATATGGCCATGGTATAGCATATATTAGGTCAACTCGATTCCTTGATTGTGCGGTTTTGTCTCCATTGAAGCCGTTGTCACATTGTTACTGGCGTTACGGTAGATTAATCTCCATTGCGCTTCATGAAGGACCCTACAAAACTAGCAAGTGTGAAGTTCAGTTCAGCTCAATTTTTAAAAGTTGACTTTGTTTCGATGTTAAACCTATGTGCGAAAGAAGACCTGACGATACCCCCCCCCCCCCC
>REGL01002085.1:11249-25612 GCA_004194395.1 Aurelia aurita complex sp. Pacific
TTGAAGGAGCGTTTCGTGATTCAGTTTTAGTTTTTATGAACGATTGGTTACCATTATGGATTTGAAAAAATTGCACATCCCAAGATGAAATTTTCAATCGACCTTTTCACTACATATTCTGCAGGGTTCAATCTGTCAAACAAAACAAAGATCATGAAAATCGAGTGAGTGCAAGCCAAGAAATTTGAATTTGAAACTTAGTGCTATTCTGTGGCCTTGCTGTGCTACAAAAGAAGCCTGCAGTACACTTTTTAGGCCGAACTTGGAATTATATTTTCTCAGCACTAAATCGTCCGATTTGAAAATTTTTTGCGTCTTGATATACTTCAGGCTTTGGTTAAATATAGAAAAATCAGTTTTGTACAATTCTGAAATTTTCATTTTTTGGCATTAATTACACTAAAACGGAAATCTGGATCACAGTGTAGCGGAGCTTGGATCAAAATCAAACTTAATTGAAATAATTTGACATCACAATGAATGATGGTAAGGTGCCAATTCAAGCCTGTGTTTTATTCTTTAAATTTTGCGAATCAAGACCATTTCATACAATTTTCCTTGACATTCTCTTTGCCGATAAAAACAAATCAGTCTCTGCTCTAAAGAAAGAGATTTATTCAAAATATGGCATTGGAGAAAAGATAAGAAACTTGTCAATGAAGGAATGCCAGGTAGAGATAGGGTATGCAATCAAGCTACCTTCCGGAAATCTTAATATTTCCAGCTTTGTAGAATCTATAACTGATGAGCAGTGGCAGTTTGCACGACAAAAGTGTACTAATGATCGCAATTACTCATTTGTTATTAAGATTAGAGAGAATACAGACAGAGATTCTCTCACCTCTAGACTGTCTAGAGCTGCCAAACGACCCCATGAGGATGAATGCATTGGTTCTGTTAATCCAGTAGAGGCAAAGCAGCATATAAGAACAAGAGCCAAACCACGCGACAAAAAGCAGCTAGACACTGATTCACAGCTGTGGTCAAATCTCAAGCCCAGCTACAATCATACCACACCCGTAAGAACTGAAACGCAGCTAAAAAGACTGCAAGAATGGAAAAGAGAGGTCAGCAGCAGATACCCTAGTTGTGAGGCTCTTGATGAGAGAAATGTTAAATGCAATTGTGGAAAAAGATTTCAAGTCAACAAGTTCAATGCATTGGCTGATATTGGCCGAGTGCATGTCAATTCATGCCTTGCCAAGCAAGCATCTGCTAGTTCGCAGAAGCAAGATATAAGAGCTGCATTTGGGAAGGCAAAAGTCGTCTTGAAAACACAAAAAGAAATTGGAGAAAAGCCCTTTGTTATTACATCTTCAGAAACTGATTTAACAGAAAGTGAAGAGAACTGTGCAATTTCCAAGAAATAGAAGAAGTAGAATATAGAAAGTGTACTTTATTTTTGCAAATATATTTGCTCCATACAAAATTAACTTATTCTTATGTTGCTAATATGATGCATTATCTTAGTCTTATCTTATTCTTATGTTGTTAATATGATGCATTAACTTATTCTCATTCTTATGTTGTTAATAAGATGCGGTAACTTATTCTTATTCTTATGTTGCTAATATGATGCATTATCTTAGTCTTATCTTATTCTTATGTTGCTAATATGATGCATTATCTTAGTCTTATCTTATTCTTATGTTGTTAATATGATGCATTAACTTATTCTTATTCTTATGTTGTTAATAAGATGCGGTAACTTATTGTTATTCTTATGTTGTTAATACGATGCATTATTTGTTCAGAAACATCAGTGGAATATTTTTGCAGTTAGTGTTTGGTTATTTGTAACTGATCTATTTTGACAATATGAATTTTGTTACGTTTTTCACTAATGATGGTTTTTTCTTGTCCTCTCTTTGTTTAGAAATGTAAATGGCAAAAATCAACAGTTGGCTTCAGACCGGGCCAGTAATACAAGTAAGAGTGTTCTTTTTGACCAAGGATGGGAACCATATTCATTCTTGCCTTGTTGACCATTTCTTGAATGTTAGTGATATAGAATTTGCAACATTTAAGAGGCGTTTAATTTTTGGTGCAGGTGTAGAAGAGAGGAGAAAGGCTATTGGGTTACAAGAAGGATTTCAAACAAATATTCTATATTCAAGTGAGAAGCAACCCGAAAATATTTGTGATTTATGCCATCGAAAATTTGGCACACTTCTCACAGAATGTCTCACTGATGAACAGTGGAAGTTTATGTTGAGTAAATGCAGTGATGGTCATGTATCTTCTATTTTTGTCGAGTGCATTGAGACAGTCACTGTCAAGTCTTTGCAAGAGGCATTTTGTGTACGGGAAAAGCGACCACGTGAAATAGGTTTCACAAAAGACACTGATGAACAGTTACATAAAAGGCCATGTGAAAGAAATGCAACAATTAATGACGAGCCAATGCTACAAAGTTTAGTTATTGAGGAAAGTGTACCTCAGAATGAGCATGCTCAGGAAATAGAAGAACTGTGTTTGAACGATGTACTAGACTTTTCAACTGATATAGTCTCTTTAAATGAAGAGACTGATTTATATACTTTAAATGAAGAGGCCCTTCCAGTTGTTGGCAACAACGATTTTTTTGATGATGAACCAGTTATTGAAGCAGTTTCAGTGGAATCATGCAAGCAAGCGGCTCAGGAGGAATCAACAGGGATTCTTGCAAACACGAAAGAAGACCCACAAAAGCAAGTTTGCTATCCGAAAATTGTTGATGAGATTTACCCTTCGATATTGGATGATAGGTTTGGTCCCGATTGGTTTAAGTATGCAGATGACACTGTAAGAAAATTACATATCATACTTTATGAAGGGATCTTGCCTAAAGACCACATATGTTTCAAACTTTTCAGCGATGTTATTTCTTTCATCTATGTAATGACCAAAGGTGGGAAAGGAGAACAGGCAAAATGGAAATGGTCAACAGATGTTAAACAGTTCCTTCAAGCAATAAGAAACGTTGGAAAGAAGCGAGTGATTCGCCTTCTCCGTGGACCTGGAAATATTGGTCTTACACGGTGGGGTGAATTCTCAATCAAAAGGTACAATATCCCCATTCCTAGTTTGGACACTCTGGATAGATATGGCTCAGGATACACTCCAAAATCTGGAATTATTCTAGAATATTTAAAGGCATGCCTCCTTGTTTGTAAGGAAAACAGCTCTTTGTTCCTCATGAAAGATGCTTCATGTCATATCATCCCTATTATCAGAAGTATTGATGGGTTTGGCTTGAAAGCTGGTTGCAGAAGAGACCAGAACCTGAATGAACTCATCGGAGCAACAGTTAAAATTGATATAGATTATATCAAAACCCATCCAAAGCCTGATTTGGCAGCCATGAGAAAACAAATAGCAAGAGAGGCAGAAACAGAAATCCTTTCAACATTTGATGGAAAGACTTTATGTGTTTCTGGAGTGAATTATATTGCATATCCTGGAGATGGCAATAATACGCTGGAGTTTTGGAAATTGAGGGCAAAGCAGACGCAAATATGCCTTGGGTGTCTTGCCTTTGTGCAAAATGACTTGTCAGCTATAACTTCTGATGGTGAATTGTGTTCATCTGTTTGCAATGACTGCATTGATAATGCAACAATCTGCGAATACTGTAAGCTAAAAGGACACACTTCAATTGATTCTAATTTGCGATCATGTGCCAAATGCATTGAAAGTGGCCAACAGTGTGTTAGATTTATCGTACTTGCATCATGCTCTGATTGTGGCAGCCATTTAAAAAAAGCAATGGATTTGCATTCATCGCAAGCAAGTGCATTAGATATGGCAGATAGTTTAAAGTATTTATTAACGCTGCCAGACATTGTACACATAGCAAAATGTTTACATTGCAGTTTGGCCAATTGGTATTTGGTTGTAGATGATTGCAGAATACACCTTTCGATGCTCAGAACCCTGCGTGAACAGAATGATGCAATTGGCAAGTTGCTAAGAAAAGAGATTGCGCTAGACAGTGTTCGCAAGAGAGATCGGCAGAATTCTGTTGGAATTCGGGAAACAAGTGAAACAGCACTCTGGACATGTTTTCAGTGCAAAAAGTGTTGCAAAGATTGTGCTAATATTCCCGACAACAGCAGATGTCAAGCTTGCCAATCCCATTCCAGGGAATTTTGTGATGTTCGTGTTATCCAGCCACTCGTTCCTGAGAGATGGAGATTATCTGAAACGAACAGAGAAGGCACAATAAAGAGACCTCATGCAATCTGTACTGGACCTGTTTCAACTTTGTATGTTGCCAGTGAAAGCTCAATTTATTCCCTACGCCTTCACTACCCTGTAGAGGTTCAAGTGGTGCTGACAGCAGACCAAGATAAGATTGGCTGTATAGTTTTCAGCAAAGGAATTATCCTGTACAGCAAAGTTAAAACAAATAACGTCTGTTTCAAAGATGTAACAGATAGTCTTGTGCCCAAGCTACCTACCAAGAAAGCAGAATTAGAGCAATTTGTGAGAGAAAGGGGGATACCCCATAATATCAAGAGTAACGTAAAGCAGTTGAAAGAACTGGCAAGCAAATATTTGAAGGCAAAGAAAGAAGAAGCTAAAGTCAGTGAAGATATTTTAATTAAAGGATTCAAAGCTGTTGCTGCTACATGCTTTGATGATAGCATCGTGTTCTTGCTTGGCCCAAACAGTGGACTTTGTGAAGTTCTCCTTGCCTATGCAGATTTCAGTGTGACTGCTTCAATCAGACGAAAGATTGCAATCGAAAATCCAAACCACTATCCAGTTAGTGCAGTTGTTTGTGAAAATAGATTGATTTACACAGACATTGGTGAAAATGGTGGCATATTTGAGATCAGCCTTGAGACAGAAGTAAATCATTGTATACTCCCAGCAACAGCAGAATCTTCCCCTTATGGTCTGTGCATTGCTAATGATGTAATTTTCTATTCTGATATAAAGAAAAGGCAGATATTCTCTATTTCTTACCGCAATAATGAAGAAGTAGTATCCAAACTAATTGCAGGTACGGGAAATGCAAACAGAGCCTATGGTCTTGCTTCCACAGGTTCGTTTGGACAACCAAGTGCTATAGTCAATGAAGGACAGTCCATTTTTGTCTGTGACTCAGGGGCAAATGCAGTGACATTGATATCACCATTAAAGCCACTTGGATTGTATTGCCAGAAATTGGGAGTTTTGTACGATGCATTCAGCATTCATGTGTCACCAAAGGCACCACGCAAAAATGTTAAAGAGGCACTACCCTTGCTGGAAAGTGTTCTGACCTTCTTAGATCACAACTCCTTCCAAGTAACACAAGCGTTTCATATCAAGTCAAAGACACTTAATGGCAGTCATGGTGTCCCCTCAAGCGAGACAGTAGGATCTCTCAGGATATTGATAAATGGTCTTGAATTGCTGCTCAAAAGATTTCCTTGCATTGATGAAAACTGTGACACGAAATCTATAACTACAGAAGTAAACGAGCACTTTAGTGCAAGCACACGAGAATTTCACCAGAATACTGCAATAGACACCCTCCAGTATGCTACTTCATTTCCAAGCATTGTGGAAGAAATGCTCCGACGCATCTTCAAACAATCGTTCTTGTTCTTTACCAATCCAAGATCTTATTATGAAGTTCCAGAGAACTTTGTAAGCTTTGAAGCGCTTTCCGAAATTACCATCATTGCCATTCAAGCGCCTTTCTTCATCAGATTTGGAGCTGTTGGTTGATTTCAAGCAAAGGTGGTTGCAGGCTTCCAAAGTAACAACTGTTCGGAGCCACACAACCAAAGACAAGTTTTCTACGTTACCCGTTGCCCTGTATGAAGCTGAAGCTCCAGAAAATGACGACCTAAATTTTCTGAATTACTTCAACAGTGATCAGCCCAATCCAGAAAGACACAGAAGAATTCTACTGACGAAAGGAGCTGTTTTGATGAAAGATCATGACATAATGGAAGTTATGGAAGATGTAGAGGAAGGGGATATTGAAGCTACTGTATGTCTTTTTTGCCAAGACCAGATCAATCCCTTTCTATTTCACCGTCAAGATATAACAATTCTTGTCAATTCATCCATCGTGCACGAAGGGGAAATTTTACGGGAAAAGTTTGATGCAGCTCACAACAAAGATCACATTGAACTAACTGAGAATGAATACGAAGCATTAGACAAAGAATTTGAAATGCAGGAAATTGAAGACGAGGTGGAAAGGTATCAGCAACCAAACCACCAAGGAGTCAATTCCAGACGAAATGATGACTATGAAGACATAGTGTTTTCGCGTATCAGTCACAGGACGAGGAAGAGGATAACAAATCCACCCAAGAGACTTATTGACAATTTCCTTTAAAATACCGTGTGTGCCACAAAGAAAAGAAAAACAGATTTAATTGGACCTAATGATGAAAATTTAGCTTGGTCTTACCATTTTCAAATCTTTTGTCGATAGTTAAATTGAACATAGATACCTTGTTTTGATAGTAATGCTTTTGAGAGTTGAAATGTTAATCTCGAAAGTTCAAATTTACCTCCACCTCCAAACCAGAACTTTTTGGCGTTTTGGCCTAAGCAATTTCCTGAAGCTCAAGCAAGCAAAAGCTCTGGTTAGGAGATGACAGCAAATTTTAACTTTCAACATTTATATTTCATTGCTCGAAGCGCCAGTACAAAAGACACGGTATCTACAGTCAAGCTAACTATCGAAGAACGGTTTGGAAATGATTGGCCACTGACTAAAACTAAATATATATTGATGTACCCTATCAAATCTGTTTAAGTTTGTCTGGGAAACAAGGTAGATTGCTCCATTGTATTGCAAAAGAGTTTGCAGCGACCGTATGGCTACATTGCTACGACTTTCTGGTAAGCATAAATTTGATTAAAATTTATCGCACATCGTTAAACAATGTGCAATTTTCTAATAATTAAAGGGAATCTAAGCCTCAAAGCAAATATAGATGCGGTCAGATTCTAGCCAATCAGATATCAGTATTTCTTGTTGACGCTGGTCAGTTAGCCAAATATGGTGCGTGACATGTCACTGCCTACTGTCTTTGCATCGCATCGGTATTTCATCAAAGGCTTATGAATGCTTAGATTTTCTTTGAATGTCTAGTTGCAGCCGTTCTGTTCAGAAACCATCTATTTTTACCAGTTTTACACAGCTGGATCGTTAATGTTTTTTCAATAGGCGAAAGCACATACATGTACTTTTTATAAGAAACTACCCATGTGAAACTCAACTCTCAGATCGCCAAAAATTAAGAAACTCCAGTACTAGGGAACTATAATTTAAGAAACTTTTTATTTTGATAAAGGAAATCCTTTACACATTTTTACTTTACTTTCACTTGCTTCCTGTATCATATTACTCGTAAGTAGTTTCTAAAATTGGAAAAGCTGAGAAAACCTTGTTTTGAAATGTTCATGAGGGAACAAATAGTGAACATGAACATTGCTACGGAACCTCTCTAAGAAACTCGTAAAAACTCTCAGTACTCAAAATCTGATAATTTTGAAAGATGTACAGCACTAGCCAAAATTCTTAGTTTCTTTGTGCCTGACGGAATAAGGCACTGCAAAGCAATATATCTCAAACATTTTGTCAAGCCCAAACTTCATCTGAACGAATTTCTTATAAAACCTGTATCTTCAGTTGGATGTTGTTGAAAGAAAATGAATAAATACAAGACCAAATTTAGAGACGAAGGGAGATTTAAAAATCTGTGGGAGAAGGGAGAAACTGCACATTCTTGCTGGGAGAAGGGAGAAATTGCCAAATTTTCGTGGGAGAAGGGAGATTTAGACCCCTGTTCCACCCCCCTGCTAGATGAGAACATTTTGTGTGGTAAAATTGTGCATCATCAAGACTGGAAAATTGGATAAATGCCTGTAAAGGGTTTGAATGGGAATTGAGAATCCCATGTTCCATTCTGGTCCATAATTTATTTGGCATTGCAATTTAAATTCACTACAATTTTCAGAAATATAATTTTGATTTCAATAGCAAGTAAATCATAGATCAGAATGGAATGTGAAATTCTTGTTCCCATATACAGTATGTCCCTTTCAGACATTTTCATAATTTGTGGGTCTTGGAGATGAGCAATTTAACCAAACTAATTTTTTTCATCTAAGTTTAGTCTCACCTAAGTTTAATCTAATCTAAGTTTTAGAGTTTCATATATGAAAAACGTGTAAGGTTATACAGTATATCTGCCTCCATCGGCATATCCCCTTCATTTCATTGATCTTGCTCAAAAACATTATTATACAACAGCCATACCTTGTGTGGCTGGTCAGAAAATATACCAATAAACTCATATAAGCCCTTGTGGTATCGACATGGGCTCCATTCTGCATTTTGCAAGGCTTTAAGGAAGTAAAACTCTTCTTCTCTGGAATGGATTTTTTTGCAACAGCAAATCGTTTTCTTAGAGTTGGTCGATCCCCCTTGACATAAAGAACATCTTTCGTTGACAAATTGAAGATCACCATGTGGTCACTCTCAAAGTGAAAGATTTGATTCTTGGGGTATGTCACAAATGGTAGGTTTTTGGGCCTCACCATATGTGATTTTGAGTTCTTTTTTAATTATTTTCCCACAAACAGCTAGCAATCAAACGCAAAACGTGTAAAACATATAATGAAAATCAAAGTTCCTGGTGGCCTAAACACAATTGCTTTTTAAAAATAACCAAGTCAACGTCATACGATCAGCTCTCTTTTCTCTAGTCCTTGCTCTACTGATTTAAAACAGTCCAACGTCCAGTTTCTTTCTGCATTCCTTTTAGCTTCTCTACTTGTGTCTCTTCCATTTTTCAAAGTTCAGGCCTCCTCATCCTTGCCATCGTTTTTCTCCTCCCTATGAGTCTCCTCTCCTTCGAAGGTTCCCGGATGTGCTTCTCCGCTGATGGGGGGAGGGGGTATCTTCTCATACAACTATAAGGTGTGACACTACCCTCCATTTAAGCAAACAATCTTAGATCTGTTAGCAACTAAACACCTTATATATTAATAAAACATATCATTAAGAATATGAACACTTGATAGCACCAGCCTTCAGTAGTATAACTCTCAAGGACTCTAGCTTTCACCTCCCTGTATCCCACATCAGGTAGGTAGGTATCTAGTCTAATCGACTTAAATAATCCTCACAGACATTCAGGTTCCCTTTATAGCCTCAACTCTAAATCTGTATTCTTGAAGGATCAAAGACCATCTTAGAACTCTTGAATTGGTTAACTTGGCTTTGTTTATGTGGGCAAGTGATGCATGATCAGTTTGCATGGCTATGAGAATTTTATGGCGCCAATGGAATATTTCAAACAATTCTTTAAGATGATCAAATGGTTACTCGTATTGCTCATGAAACAAATCTTTACTCCACACAACACAGTGTGGACAAAGAATCAATAGCAACATTTCATGAAGAAATTGAACATTTTCTTGGCATTCTTTTGCAAATGTGCATCTTTCAAATGCCAAGATACCGCATGTCTTGGCAGTCATTCACAAGATATGAGCAAGTGGCAAGCATAATGAGTAGATATCGCTTTGAGCTAAGCAAGGAGTTTCTTCACTTTCAAGATAATTCTAATTGCCCCAGACCTTCAGGATCCCAACAAAGATAAGCTGTTAAAGTGGAGAAAGCTATTTGAGCTGCTGAGACAGAATTGCCTGACGGTAAAGCCTGAGGAACATAACTCTATGGACGAGCAGATGATTCCATTCAAAGGAAGAAGCAGTCAAAGTAAATTGACACTTTTATTTTTTTGATGCAGTGAATTCAATTCAATACGGAAAATACACAGTGTCTGAATTGGCACGTCCATTAGGTAAGAATAATATTGCGAAAATGAATGGCAATAAAACTTTGTCTTGTCATGGATTATTAGATAATTTTTTTATGATTACAATATGTTCACAATATGGCAATCGATATTCAGGATGAGGTTGCATTTCTGATTATCAAATTCACACGATAAAAACAGAATAAGTCAAATTCATCCCATGTCATGTGCCACTGCTTAACAAATTGCAAAGGTAGTAAGTACCACAACATGCAGCTTTTCGATAACGAAGAAATAAGTAACTGGTAAATAACACATATGCAAATAATTAAATAGAAGAATAGATGAATGAATCAGAAAATGAATCTTTTACAAATAAAGAAGAAACGCCGTTAAATGACAATGGCAAAAAAGGAGACAATTAAAAAAGGAATAATTTGTCACCTGTTGGAGCACAAGCTCAAATTTCTCTATACCATATTTAACACAGAGAATGCGAATGGTCGGCCAAATATTTGAGGTGTTGAATAGGGCCAGCAAAGCAACTCAAAGCATACCGTTCCCGTCTTGTTTCACAATAAAAGGATCTACCTTCCCCACTGGTTCCCTTGGCAGTTCATGTCTCAACCTGAAAGAAATCAGCAATTATCTAATTATCATCTTATTATTACAATAATTACTAACGCTACAACATGCTCAGACTAGACACTCAGACAGCCGCTTGATCAATAAGCATACCGTGAATTCACTAATGGTTGGTAATCAGCAGCACCACAGCAATTGGCACCTTCATTAACTCTGATACATAATCATGTTTAGCAATTAACAAAACAGTTACATTTCGTAACATGGAGGGGGGGGGCTCTCCTTGATTAGTTGACCTATTGAGAGAGCTCCTCCTTTAAATAATTCCCTTCATGCAATTCATTCTTTTCTCTGTATTTGTATAATATATTAATTTGCCGTATCAATGTATTCTTGAAAGTATTTTCTGCAATATTTCTTATTTCCTTGTAGTTTAGTTATGTGCTGGTATAGTAAATTATAACTTGTATGAAGTGAATTTAAATACATGTTTAAACATTGTACCTGAATATCTAATAGACTGACCTTACCATTTGATTTTTTGCAAGTCTATTTTGTTTTGCAAGTCCAGATGGTGGATTAGGTACAGATGGTAGCTCCTGCAACAGAAACAGATTATTTTCACAAGAAATAGAAAAAGCGGATACCTATTGGCATTAATACCCACTTGGCTCTTTTAATAGTAATATCAACAAAGAGAAACGTACTTTGTGAAGTCGTAGCAATGGCCACAGGTACAGATGGTGGATTAGCTCCTGCAAAAGAAACAGATTATTTTCACAACAAATAGAAAAGGCGGATACCTATTAACATTACTAACTGTTTGATAATTTAATAGCAATATCAACAAAGAGAAACTTACTTTGTGAAGGTGTCGCAATTTCCGCCGGTGGTTTCTTCTTTTCTGCAAGGGATAAAATGCTCACTTCTAAGTTAGTCAAATCGATCAAAACGCCAGTTGATATGAAACACCTACATGCTGTTGTTGACTATGGGGTTTCTTATGCCTTGGTTCAAGCAAATGAATTCTAAAAGATTAATGTAAACTTGACTTCCTACAAGTCTCAGTATAAATCTCAGAGAGCGTAGTAATTGAGTTCGCCTCCGGCGCGGTATGAGCTATACTCCATGACAATACAAATAGACAGCAAACGAGGACTTGTTGTAGCAAGTCACAATTTCCTTTTCTTTCTCTTTCAGTAGTGAATAAAATATGTGCTCCACCAAAAAATATAGGGCATACAGTAAAAACCAGACCCTAGGACCCTAGGACCATTAAGTACCAATGTGTGATAGGACCCTTAACACCGGAGGGTCATCACCCTCAAGAGAGAACAGAATATCACCTTTTCCTCATATGATACTACTATTTCCGCTGTTTTTATTACATCAGATGACGTCAAGACGTACATTTAGATAGATTTTTCTATACCGCTATGTGTGAATTTATTACATAATGATAATAATAATGATTCCACATGGATGTTTTACTACACCTAGCCTCCGTGCAGCCTCAACTCCTCCTACTACACCCAGTTACCAAACGAATAGCCTGCGTGCATTTGAGGCTGCACACAGGCTACCAAACGAATGATTTGCATCCAAACCACAAACAAGTTGAATTGTTTATGTAGTTTGGAAAGGATTTACAACGAAAAGAAAGTTATTTGAACTCTTCTGCGATTTGGCAGGTATTTGTATTTCAGCAGTAAAAGAAATATTTCAACTTCAAAAGGTCGCTTGGAATTTTCTATTTGTTTTCTGGGGTTCCTTCATAAAAGAAACCCTAGAAAACCAAATCANTTCCACATGGATGTTTTACTACACCTAGCCTCCGTGCAGCCTCAACTCCTCCTACTACACCCAGTTACCAAACGAATAGCCTGCGTGCATTTGAGGCTGCACACAGGCTACCAAACGAATGATTTGCATCCAAACCACAAACAAGTTGAATTGTTTATGTAGTTTGGAAAGGATTTACAACGAAAAGAAAGTTATTTGAACTCTTCTGCGATTTGGCAGGTATTTGTATTTCAGCAGTAAAAGAAATATTTCAACTTCAAAAGGTCGCTTGGAATTTTCTATTTGTTTTCTGGGGTTCCTTCATAAAAGAAACCCTAGAAAACCAAATCAGGTCTCTAAGGAACTTTTTGAAGTTGAAACAACACCCTTTCAAAGAAGAATTCCACGTCAATGAAGCAAAGCGGCAATAGAATTTCATTGAAATTTAGAACAGAGAGCAATAATGGCATCATTCCACCGTAAAGAATAATTTGTTTTCTTACTGTTTTCTTCAGCATGAACACCATGGAGATATGAAATTTGTCCATATTGAGCAATGAAAACGGGTGGAAACGTTTCACTGATGAAAAACACGGTAAAATATGAAGCCTTTCTTTTCTTTCCCTGTAATAAATTCACACAACATAGAAGAAATCTTTAAATCTACTCTTGACGTCATCTGATGTAATAAAAACAGCAGAAAATGGTAGTATTATATGAGGAAATATTGAAATTCTATTCTCTCTTGAGGGTGATGACCCTCCGGTGTTAAGGGTCCTATCATACATTGGTACTTAATGGTCCTAGTGTCCTAGGGTCTGGTTTTTACTGTATGCCAAAATATAGCATTAAAATGACAAAGCGACGCCATCTAGCTTAATTGCATCATTTGTCTCACATTAAAAATGTTACATCAGCTTCAATGCTTTGGCCAATGAAAAGGATCATTTACAAAACTTAAAAACATAATATCTTGGTATTTTAGAGGCTGTATAGAGCATCATCAGGTATAGAGCATTATACCACTCATTGTAATTCGTTCGTTGGTGATAGTAATTAGGTTCAGTTATTTACCCGGCTTTAATCGGCCATTCCTTCCGGCATACAGTAAAAACCAGACCCTAAGACCCTAGGACCATTAAGTACCAATGTGTGATAGGAACCTTAACACCGGAGGGTCATCACCCTCAAGAGAGAACAGGGTATCAATATTTCCTCATATGATACTACCATTTTCTGCTGTTTTTATTACATAAGATGACGTCAAGAGTAGATTTAAACATTTTTTCTATGTTTTGGGAATTTATTAATATTTTACAGTGCTTTTCATCAGTGAAACGTTTCCACCCGTTTTCATTGCTCATCATGGACAAATTTCCAATCTCCATGGTGTTCATGCTGAAGAAAACAAATGATGCTTTCCAGTGGAACGATGCCATTATTGCTCTCTGTTCTAAATTTCAATGAAATTCTGTTGCCGCTTTGCTTCATTGACGTGTAATTCTCCTTTGAAAGGGTGTTGGGGGTGTTGTTTCAACTTCAAAAAGTTCCTTAGAAACCTGATTTGGTTTTCTAGGGTTTCTTTTATGAAGGAACCTCAGAGAACAAATAGAGAATTCCAAGCGACCTTTTGAAGTTGAAATATTTCTTTTACTGCTGAAATACAAATACCTGCCAAATTACAGAAGAGTTCAAATGACTTTCTTTTTGTTGTAAATCCTTTCCAAACTACATAAACAATTCAAATGTTTTGTCGTTTGGGTGCAAATCATTCGTTTGGTAACTGGGTTTAGTAAAACATCCATGTGGAATCATTATTATTATCATTATGTAATAAATTCACACATAGCCGTATAGAAAAATTTCGCTGAATGTACAGTAAGGCCCCGCATTTAAGAAACCAATTTCTCACACCCTAGCCTTAAGTGTTTCTTATATCTATGGTACTTTTTCACTTTTTAGGCTAAAAGTTTCTTAAGTTTCTTATTTCTTTTGTGGAAAGTCTTTGAACAATAGGTTACAACAGAACGGGATTGTTTATTGATATATTAGCCCTGTGTGTATGTCTCATCAATGATTGTTAACAAAATCAGTTCAAATTTTTGTAAAATCAGTTAGATCAAAGATATCTTGTTAGCAACTGGTTATGAACTCTGCATGAATTGGAATACCCACAGACCAGGACCAAGTCTAATATAATAGAAACAGAAAAAAACCAACAAAGAGCTC
>REGL01002086.1:3632-14988 GCA_004194395.1 Aurelia aurita complex sp. Pacific
ATGATGATGATGATGATGATGATGATGATGATGATGATGATGATGATGATGATGATGATGATGATGATGATGATGATGATGATGATGAAGTTGCTATTGAAATTCCGTTTTTTTGTTTGAAACCAACAATTTTGTTAAATCTAAATTTCGATGGTAAGTAAATCATGAACCATCAAACGTGAAATTCTCGTTCTCATACCATCTGCATTATCCTAATTTAATTCTGGGTCTGAAAGATGCGTGATTTTGCCAACTGTTCGGCCTTCACTGATAAATAAGCATTTCAGTTTTGAATATCGGTCTCATAGTTTTTATAACACAGCCCACCAAACATGTTCACGTTTTTCATTCCCCCGGTAAATGCTCCAAGTTTCTAAAATAAACATCTAAAATTTACAAAAAAATAATCAGAAATATTATCAAGCAAGTCTTCGAAGCATTCAGACATGCAAGGTACAACCAGGTACTCCACTGTCCAGCCATCAGGGGAGGTGCGCCAGTTTCGGGATACTTTTGGACAGAAAAGATTGGGGTACATAGCAGTCAAAGGGACAAACAGTCTATTTAGCATGCAAATCGTTTATCATAAACAGTCTTCTTTAATCGGCAAGGGGTTCCTAGTAACAACCATTCGTATTCTCTGTGAAAGAAACTCTTTATAAGAAACCACATTCTCAGATCACTAATAAGACTAAACTTTAGAGACACAAAAAAGTATCTGGAAAATTTTGCTTTATAGTAGGAAATCCCCCGGATATCCAAAAAAGATTTCCCTTGCTTCTTGTACTTTACTACCGGGTGCGCCAAAATAAACCATGCATTTTTGGCAGGCCACGATAAATCGTACACTGGACCGATTTTGAAGATTTATGACTTAATCTATAGCAGAAAGCCTGAATTGGATTCTAGGATTTTTTACAAATTTTTCCGTGTTCACTTTTTAGAGCTACAAGCGAGTTTCTTAAAATTTTCGTTTTCGAAAACACTGAAAACCATCAAAAAACGTTGATCAAATTTTCTAAAGAATCAACATGAATGGACAAAGGGAAAACATTTTCAGCGTGATTTGGAGATTTGGAAATTGATTATTGTAAACTTCTGCACAAACGTTATTTCAACGATTGGCCTGTTGCGAAATTCTGTTGTAGTTACAATAAAGTACCGCCCAAAAAGCTGTCACAAAATCAAAAAGCTGTCACAAAATCAAAAATGTAACAAGACTCCATGCTTGCTGGCCCCATGACGCTTTCTCGCTTGTCTTTTTAACCCCCTTGACGCAGGAACACAACCTGCACCAAAGCATAAATTCAATGACATTACAAAAGAAAAGACATTCCTTTATACCCTTAAAATATTATTACATTTCTCACAATATAGTACGAACTCTCATAGAGCAGCTTACAATTAGTCGATTTCTAAATCCTAAATCACCACAAAAAAGTTTTCTCTTTGTCCATTCATATCGATTCTTTAGAAAGCTTGATCGATGTTTTTTGATCATTTTCAGTGTTTTCGAAAACGAAAATTTTAAGAAACTCGCTTGTAGCTCTAAAACTGAAAACAGAAAAATTTGCAAAAAATCCTAGAATCTAATTTAGGCTTTCTGCTAACTATTAAGTCATAAATCTTCAAAATCGGTCCTGTTTACGATTTATCGTGGCCTGCCAAACGTGCATAGTTTATTTTGGCGCACCTGGTACATGGTATTTATTCTTTGATGTCTTACGAGGGATGCAACTCAGAACCAAAACATAAAACGATTTATCTGCTGCAACTTTCTTCATTTTCTTGAAAGAGGCTGCTACTGCTTCTAACAACCAGATTCTTTTCACAAAATGTGTTTACTCAGCTTTGAGAGAATCGTGTAGCGATGATGCAATTGAGTACTGGCATATAAAGATCGTAAATACTCATCATACCTATTACTTTTGGTGCCTGTTACACATTTAGTGCTTGCTTCTTTTTGAGTTTTCTTCAGTTTCAGTTGGTGATGTTTCATCTTGATTTGTATCTGCGATTTCTATGATTTGATTTGCAGTGCTTCCATATGATGGGAGGGAGAGCAATCGAGCATTCTAACTGAAATTTCTGACACGAAGGCCAACGCAAAGAATGCTAAAAGGAGAAGGAAAGCAACAGTAAGGCGATGTACAATATCAAATGCAAAAGAAATTGGACGCTAATATTTTCGGACGTTCCAAATCTCTGAAAATTTCAAAATCCAAGATTTTCTGTGGTTCGACATAGTCACTGTCTGAATTTTCTTGCAGTGCTGAAAATCGACAAGGAAGCTATTCTTCTTTTTTGAAAGCGTAATGTATTGCTCATAGAACAGTTAGTAGGATGGAAAAGAACTGTAATGTATTGTAATGTAATGTATTGTAATGTGATGTGATGTATTGTGATGTGATGTATAATATTACAAACTTGTTTTCATAAAGCAAGCAAAGTAAACTGTAAATAGATGGTTTTTCGTATTCATCCGAACTCCGCGAGAAAACGTCGGAAATTCTCTATTCGAAATTCATTTACCCCATATAATTCAAATTCATTTAGCCAATTATTTGTACAGTGAAGTAAAATATGTGTCTTATTTCGGCAGTGGGAAGAAAAACGCTGGATCCTATGGAAAAGAGCAATATTGTTTCCAAAGAATGATGTTGATAAAACCTTATACTGCTTGGCTACGTGGAATAAGTTTGATAAGATGCCTTTGCTATTCAGTTTCTCCACCACCGAATAACTGCGGCGAAAGTTGCAAACAGGCGTTGATCTTAATCAATTACATCTGGTATGCCTCACCTCAAAATCCCCTCAAAATATGCTTGTTATAGCCGTGAAACTGTTCAAAAACTTAATGCTGACTGATTGTCAAGGAAGGAAAGGAAAATCCCTGTAAAACTATCTTGTGCTTGCAAGCAACGTGGGAACATTAGCTAAGTCTTCGGACCAATTACTGAAAATGCTCGTGTGACATCATTAGAAACCAAATAAGACATGATAAAAGGGGAAGATTCTACAATCCTTGCCATAAAAGCTGAGCATGTTTGAAAAGCCTCGAATTTTTCATTAAGCAACAACCTGCCCCCCCCCCCTATTCCAAAGTTGCTTGAGAACATTTAAGATACCTGTTACATAAGATTGTGTATCTTACGCTTTACATACGTAAGATACATATAAGATAATGGCAGTGAGGTCTAAAAAATAGCGGAACGTCGCTTCTTCTAAACGCCTTATGTCGAGGATTGTAGAAAATGTTCCCATCATTTGGTGCTTTTTTTCAGAAATGAAATCATCTTACCTAAACATAATCTTCTTTGATAATTCTTGTTTCAATTGTCGTCTCACCAATTGGAAAATATTTCTCCCAGCAGTATTTTTCTTGAGCACTTTTCTTCTTGCTCATTTCACGACACATTTCACATGAAAATCCACCGGGTGACCTCGCTCTTCTAAAAGACGATCTCGAAGTATCTGTCCCTGAATCGCTTTGAATTCTATGCCTTGCGTGCGCATCAACCGGACTGCTTTGTGTATAGTGATTCTGGTGATGTTGACAAGGCCCTTGATGCTGGCTTGACGAGTTGAAGGATTTTGAATTGGTTGAAATGAAGGAGTCATCTTGCAACTCACTTTCAAATGAAATGTCAACAGCAAACATATCATCTTTTGCCCGTCTTGGAAGACGCAATGAGCGATTTCTTTGCAATCCAGCCTCTTTAACGAAGCCTTGAGATTGGTCAGCCATTATACTGGTCTCCGCAAACATATCAGATTTAGGCCTGGGCCTTCTGAGTGAGCGGCTTCGTTTTCGTGGTACTGTTTTGGGGATTTCATACGAGCTGTCTGAGTCAGAATCTGCTAATTCATCAAGGTACATCACTGTTCCTGGTGACCGCCTGATAAAATTGCCATCTTGTCTGTGGGATTTAGACTTACTCTTCTTCGTCAAAGATGATGTGTGACTAGAAGCTTTTGACGCAGCAAATGCTGACTCAACCATTGTGAGCGTATCCTCGACAACTTTAGGTCCTTCTTGATAAATTTTCCTCTCTTCTCCAGGTAGATAACCATTTTCAATTCTTTGGAAAGAGCCGGTGGGTGTTTTTCTCTCAAATTTTCCATTTTCAGAATCTCTCTTTTCAGTATCTTTAAGATAAACCGGCACTTTAACCCACGGAGAATTGTCTCTTTTATCTCGGAATTCGTCTGTATTGACACCATTTTGCATCCCATGTGCTCTTTCGCTTGAAGTATTACTTATTACAGTCGTTCTCTGGCTCTTATTCTCTTGCATATGCTTACTCGAATGATTACTGGTGGTACGCTGCTTAATCATTTCATCTCTCTGGGCTCTGCCCTCCTCCTTATCTTGCGGTAAAATCGAATTCGAGTAAGCATTTTCTAGCTCTTTTTGTCTAATTTTTCGTCTATAATCTTCATAGCTCAATAGCTCTTCAGCACTAGTCTTCCTTTGCCAGTTGTATTCATTCATATCGAGATCTTCACTTTCCCTTTCAAAACTGTCTCTCCTGTTCATTCCCCTACGCTGTTCCTCATTTCCATATGAACCCCCATACTTCGGCCTACCACCTCTCTCTCTAGACTTTCTCGTGGCCTCGTTATCATCTTGGTCTCTCCTTGATAATATCTGATTTGGATTTTGGGTCCTTTTATCTCGCTCAAGACCCATGTGCCAAGTTTCTACAGTTTCTTCCCTCGAGTCAACAATTTCAGTCTCTCTATGAATTTTGCTTGTGTTACGCTGACTCTTCTCGTACAGGGACTGCTCCAACATTTGGACAGGCTGTTCGTAAATGGCCTGTATTTTCTCTCTCACTACTGGCCACTGAGCACTTGGTGAGGAGTTGTCATCCCCATTAGGAACTTCACCATTCATCTTATAGTGTACTCCTTGCTCACTTGTGCATCTGGCTGATGCCTGTCTCTCTCTTGTAGTGGCTTTATGGTTGATGGCTGCAGCAGCGTTCTTGCTTACACTGTCTCTATTAGGAGCTTCACTGCTCCCGTGTCCTCTCTCTTTGGTGTCTGTGACAAATGTCTGTCTCTCTTCCCAAGAAGCTTCTTGGTTAAAGACTGCAGCAGTGCTCCAGCTTGCATTCTCTCTGCTAGGGATCTTTCTGCTCCTGTTTCTCTCTTCTCTTGCATCTCTGATGACTGACTGTTTCTCTTCTGAACCATGTTGGACGAGTGAAGCGTCATGACTTAGTACATTGTCTTTGCATACATTTTCCCTGCTAGGAGTTGATCTCTCTGAACCAGATTTACTGCTTCTCTCTGACCTCGTTCTGTTGTGATTCATTCTATCTGCACTGGTTGTTGATCTTTCACTACCAGCTGTGACAATTTCAAACGGGAAGGTTTCTCCTCTACTATCACCGTCCATTTTTGTGGTTACGTTTTCTCGATCATTTACTGTCATTTTATCTGCATCGTTTCCTTGTTTAACCTCTCTTGGAGACTCTCTTTGAGGCCTAACTGTCGCAAGATTTCGCTGAGTTTCTTTCACTGCAGGCTTCTCAAACTTGATATTGGACAATCGCTTTGCTATTTTCTCACTTTCCTCCTTCCATGAAACCTCTGCACTGGTGTTGCTCTTCTCGCTAAAATTTATCTCAAAAGAAATCCCTCCCGAGCTTTCTGCGGGTTCCTCGCGTGCTTTCTGCAGCCCATCAGTTTGGTCATCCCCCTTCTTAGCATTCAGTTTCCACTGTGGTCTCCTCAGCTTAGACTTTGCTTTACTGTCTAGCAGCTCTATCCTTGATGAATAATCAGGGTCTTCTTCCATTGTTAAATCACTACAGCTTGAGTATGGCCGTCCAAAAACTTGCTTTGATTCTGTTTTCAAAATTTCTCTAATGATGCGGTGTTTACTCTCTTCTCTTTGCATTCTCCAGCCTCTTCTTCGGCTAAGAATTTCTGCTTCACTTTCCGAAGCACTCTCTTTATTGGCTGACAGCATCTTTTTCAATTCTTTCACCTCCTTTTTGAGACCCTCGTTTTCTTCCTCGACTTTCTCTTTCTCAGCCAACAACTCCTCGGCATTTCCAGCAAGCTCATCAATCCTCTCAAACCCATGGAAGCTATGTCTTTTAGAGTTGTCTCGGTTTCGCGTCAGCCTCCTTTTGACTGGTTGATTGTTAGGTTCCTCATTGCTTACATTGAGCAGCGCTTGCAGTTCTCCTGTTGAAAAATCACCTCCCGCATCGCTCGTGTTGTTATTTTCATCAGAGGCCAGATTTATCCTTCCATTTTGATAAAGGTCTGTGATAATTTGAAGCTTGTCCTCATGTCGTTGCTTGGCATGCTTTAATTCCTGAATATCTTGTAATAGGAATGCTTTATCCTTTCTCAGCAAGTCTAGCTTTGCTTTCATGCTATGATTCTGTTCCCGCAGCTTAGAATTTTCATCCCTCAATGGCACAATGGTGAGCTTTAGTTCTTGAACTTTTGAATTGATTTCTTTAATGGCGCGGTTGGCTGCTTCGAGGCTTTTTCTCAAAACGCTGTTATCGTGGGTGAGGTCTAATTTCACTCTTGACAGCTCGTCGATTTTATTCTGCAAATTATGAGCTTCGTCTTCCCATTTTCGTTTTTGCTCTTGTAGCATGTTGAGAATGCTCATTAGTTTGCTGTACTCACGATTTGTGAGCTCTGGGTTCATTTGATACACATAATGAAACGTATTGGGGTCCCCAGTTTTGTGTGCAGTTCCTACTTCATCACCGTCTGCAGAGCTATCATCTTCCGTCGATGTGTAGTTGTATAAATGCCGTTGTGGGCCATACTGGACATCAGATGCACTTCGTTTAACTCTAGCAGGCTTCGAAATGCTTCTCTTTGATACCTCCGTATCACTTTCCGCTTCTTTACGGGGTACTTTGTCCTTTACTTTATTCTTACTCGCTACAGTCGGTTTAAAAAGCCGGCTTTGGACCGATTTACTCTGCTCTGTCCGTCCTTGATGCATATTCATTCCCTCAGCATAACTGCGCCTTCTCTGAGGCTTGAAATCGGATTCAGGTTTTACTGTTCTTGTTTCAATCAACGAGTGTTTCCTTTTAGGTGTAACTGTATCAACATAATCGTTGCTATTCGCTTGGGAATTAATGTGAGCTCCATTTGTAAGAATGTGTTTATTCTCGTCTGTGACGTTGTACCCTGTGACTTGAACTGTTGACTTTTGGTTTTCTTGAAGCAAATCTGACAAGAAAGTTTTGATCATTAAAATCCCCTCATCGATGGAGTCTAACGATTTCTCGCTAGTTCCTAGCGCTTTGAAATCCAAACTCTGCAACAATGATGGTTGACTATTGAGCACAGTGCTATCAGATTTTTCTGGCATGTTGTATAATTCTCCGTTAATTTGTTTACTTTCTAATTCTACAGCCTCACAATCTCTTCTCTGCTCTTGAGCCTCTGTTGACATTTCATCTATCTTTAAGTCTTTGTCGTTCTCTGAATTTTTCTCAGGATCGCCCTGTTTCCTTTTGTGAAGTAAACTCATAATTTCAAGGGTCCTCCTTTCTGATTGGTTTGGTGGAACAAAGGATCTATTAGTGGACCGTTCATCATTGTTTTTATCACCTTTAGTAGGCCCTGCAGTGCTATTCATTGCTGCACCAATGGGGATCTGACTGGAGATTCCTCCATCATTTGTCTCGCGAGTGTGGGAACTTTCTTCGCCGCTATTCTCATTCAACTTGGTGTTTACTTTTTCGTTATCTGCTTGGCTGAATTTTGCGACGACCTCCTTCAAGCGTTGCTCTGTTTCTTTATCAAGCTCTATATCCTTTTGTTTTTCTTTTGATACACTTTCAATATCAATCTCTTTCGATCCTTTAACATCCATGATTTCATTATCTCGAGAAGTGACTTGTGGTTTCATTGTGGATTCATTGTTTTCATCTTTATTTACCAATAGCGATTTTGCTCTACTTTGAATCATGTTTTCGATCATGTTTCGGGCCCCACTTTGTGCTTCAATGTTTGCTAAAACTTCTTCATAATTATACCCCGACTTGGCGCAAATTTCTTGCAAACAATTCTGCATTGTGATTCTCTCCAAATACTCTTTCCCAAGGCAAGACAGCACCACTTCTCGTTCCATATCGGCATCTTTTAGCCCCTCTTCAAGAACCTTGATTCTCGCATCAACTGGCAATTCTGAGCTCTTAAGCGACGCCCTTCTACCTGAGCTAGGCCTACTATTAGGCCTACTGTTAGGTCTTAAATCTTTTACCCCATCTCCATCCAAGAGATTCTCGCGACTCGAATTAAGAGAGCATGATTCAGTATTTTTATTAATTTCGTCCATAAAAAATGATTCGGTAATTTCGTTATCAACGCTTCGATCCGTCTCATCTCCGCTCTCTGCGTCACTTTTCTTGAAAGCTTTCTTTTGCAGAGTAGGTGAGTTTCGTCTAGGCGTTATTGCATGTGTGAGGGTATAATAACTGTATAACAACGACTGTGGGTTACTTCTTTCATTCCTTTTCATCTTGATGATCTGAAATGGAAATTATGTCTTACTATAAATACCGAGCGACCCGATGAAATCAATTTCTTTCAAATGACAATGAACAAACCAACACAAATTTGTTTTGCTACCGGTCGTAATAATTGTCTCCATGCATTTGAATCAAGAATCAAATTGACTGCAGACGTTATTGTCAATCAATTCCTAAGGGAAAAGACGACAAAATTATAGCTTCTACATCACAATCTGTGGAACAGCCTTTTGAGAATTTTCTTATTTTAGCGAAAAACTATGCTTCTATTTCATATCAAAGTTCAGGTCTGATACAAAAGCTTCATTAAAGAAGTTAGCAACCAAAAAGGTAGTAAGCAACACTAACTTTCAGGAAAAACTTCTTCTGAGACGCAAAATGTTTACTTTACTTTACAAGACCTAAATTTATTGTATGATTATCTAAGCAGTAGCATTACATATTTAGATCGTATTTTGCAATTAGAAAGGAAAGTTGACAATTCTAGTTAAAAATTAATTTTGAAAGTCATCTCTTGTCTTTTCAGAGACGGACAGAGCATGCTTCCAAACCAGGTAGCGGTCAAAGCCCAGATTCCAACAAATACAAAACAATCTCGAGCATTTACAACACTGTGGAACTCAATTTGGCCTTAACAAATGTCTAAAGTAACAACAAATATGCCCAGTAATTTAGCGAGTTTGTGTGGTTGCTGTGGAGGAGCTGTAACTTCGATTACTACGTTTTTTGCTTTTTATATAGGATAGGCTTCAAAAAGTCTGAGACCTTGTTTGAGTCATTCTGACACGTGGCTGCTAGTTTAGTCAGTTTATGCTAAAGAAAGTCAGAATTAGCTGGTGTGACAAAGCAAGCACTTCCTTTGTTTTCCAGCAATGTCAAAATCAAGTAAATCTTGAGAAGAAAGGGTTCTAGCGTTGCATTCAAATTTTTCTACATTCCTAACAGTGCTAAAGTTTTAAAATGCAGTGCAGAGTCTCACAAGGATCAACAACTTAGAGTTTTTCTTGATCCTTCAGAAATGGCTGCCTTGCAAATGATTTGCGATCATTAGGACCTATATCTTTTGATTATTTGGTCCTAGCTACGCAACACTGTACACTGTACTGCACCACACCATAAAGTATGATTGTCAAGGCTTTCTGCGAGCGATGACGTCAAACAACAACACTCGCTCCAGCCTTATCGTTCCGCATAATGGCCGGCGTCCAGAAGTAAGATTTGGAGCTGAAAAACAGCGGAATAACGGCAAAGAATCGCACGTAAATCTTAATTTCGCTTTCAAAGCATTTTTTCAACCCCCTAGACGAGCTAAAAGGGAGATTTTAAATCTTGACCGAACTTTCCCTTTAAGCTTATGCAATTTCCACAGTTCCTCACCTGTGTGTCAGAACTAACTAATGATAGCAGCTGGGCAATACAATTAAGACAAATCAAAATAAGCAAGCTCTAACTGTTATATCTGTCCTATCAGTAAAGATTTCCATCGATACCATCTGCCTATGCACGCTCTTTTTGAATTCGAATTCAGGAACAGGGTTTCAAACTGTAGCCTGCGTGCAGACTCTGATGTCTTTTCAGAGAGGTTTGCCCTGGAGGAGAAACATCTTTGAAAAAAAATCAGTAGACTCTGCATGCAGGCTACTCAAACTGCTGCTAGTCCACTAACACTTAATGGATTCAAAAAGCAATTAAAAAGTAATTTTAAGAGCTGAAATCGAACGCAAATACGACTCCCTGGAAGAGCAGCTGCTTTTTAGATAGGAAACTGCATATAACTTTAGCTTAACAGTGTATATTATTATATAATGTATTGATGTAACTAGGGTATTTATTATTTTATTGAGTCGGTAAGCTGAAGGGATTGTGTGTTTAGACAATTTAAAATGAAGCGAAAATGAAATGAACTTGTTGGGGATATGAATCGTCGAAGTTCAAAGCAACGGTTATCCCCCAAAAAGGAAACCTGTGATCATGAGCAGAAAGCATGTTTGGTTTTGTGGAAAGAATGTGGGCGGATAATCCGGCCACAATCCAAACAAGAATTAGCAAAAAACAAAGAGATTCTCGCGCATGGTAATAGGTTTCCTAGCTGTTGATCTGCTTTGAACTTTACCAGGATAACAAAAGGCTCAGACACGAGGGGCAGTCCTCGGTATCCGCAACAAAACAGTCATATCATCAATGAGCTGAAATAACAAGCATAGGAATCATTCGTCGTATGGTCGTACCATAGTTAATTGGTCGTACATAGCCGATTGCTCGTGGCCCATGGTCGAAACCGCCAAAGCCTCATTTTCACGGACCAATCAGACGGCTAAAAAGCGAAGGAGACAAAAGAAACCCATTAAGATTTTCCTAAATTTTACCTACCTTCATAAAACGCAACCAGGACAAAAAACTGCTTGAGATTTCTCGAATTTTTTTAAAGCAATCTACTCTCCAGATGTTTGGGAGTAAAAGTTTGGATGCCCGTTAAAATATTTCCAGGATTGGTGGAGTTATGGCCACAAACAAACCGATAAGGCACTGAACCTTGAACAATAGAAATTCTGGCCGGGAGACAATAGTAATAACAATAGTGATTGTTGTAAGAACGACCAAAAAACGCCACAATCTGCGTTTTCAATTGTTTTTGCCATTGTTTTTCGCTAAATTTTCTTTTATTGAAGATTCAATGCCCCTACGGTTTCTATGTGAATTGAAAAAGTCTACAAAGGTTTGTTCGCGCATTTCAAGTCATGTGGCAATGCTCTAGGGAAGTTTCTGTACCGGCATCCAAGCTTGTACTCCCAAACATCTGGAGAGTAGATTGCTTTAAAAAAATT
>REGL01002087.1:0-15100 GCA_004194395.1 Aurelia aurita complex sp. Pacific
AGAGGGGCCGGGCCCCAGGGTTAGGAAAGGAAGAGGGCCCCCGGCGCCGAAGTCGCCGAAAATTTTTTTGAACCACACCCTTTTATCCTTGGGCTACGCCCTCCTATGCACTGGTAAAACGCTGCTTTTAGATTTCATTTGGAATCTCAGTGGGCCTGCGGGCCTGAAAATGTTCTGGAAAGAAAACTACAACAAAGAAAAAATACATACCCTATTTTTCCGGGCCCCCAAATGCCCGGGCCCCCTGGTAACTACCCTGGCTAACCCCCCCTCTCGACGGTCCTGTTCCTATTTCATGACTTATTACTGGCTGCGGTCACACTGGACGTTTGTAACTCGTTGTATACCTTCAAGACAACGCGTTAACTACGCTGTACTATGTGACCGCATTTTCATTTAACATTCAACGCTGTTACAATGCTTTGGTCCTGACACCTGAATCGATAAGAAAACCATCAGATGCAAACAAGCGGGCAAAACCAGGTCCCGAGCTATGTTTTTTCGTTGTTTTGGAGAATGAACCAATCACATGATACATCACATCGCTGTATGACCGGGTGTCACTGTACAGTTACATTGCCGTACTTTCTGGCGACAAAAACAAATCGCAAGAAAGTGAAGCAATTCACATTACAACGGGGAGGGAAATACAGTAGTGTGACCGCAGCCACTGGCTCTAAGAAGAATTAGCAATTACAGGAAAATGAAAATATTTGATTAAATGTCTTTCTTAAGAATAGTCCATCACAAAAGCATTACCTTACTGGATAAAAACAAATTCTAATGGCTCATAACTATGGTTATGAAATCGTGAGTTTAAATTGCGAATGAATTATTATTTGCAATGAAGTGTTTTACCAAATGTCTTCAAATAAAGCTCTAAAATAATTTATCTATGAAGCATTACCTCGCTGGCCGAAACAAATTCCTGAAGTCATCTTCGCTGTGGTTTTTACTTCGAAGATTCTCCTCTGAAAATAAATTGTTTCGTTGCATCACAGGCAAGTCGATAAATCTAGACTTTGCTAAATACGCACCGCATGTATCAAATTACAAATTATAAATTAATTACTTAATATAGCGCAGTTTTGATGTAAAATCTTCAAGTGAGCTTTACAGTTCCTAAAGTCTCTAAAAACCTAAAGACCTAAAATGTCCATTTAAAACTTATTGTATCATGCCATTAACATATTCAGACGTTGGGCATGAACCTAAAAATCTTCCAATTATGAGTTTTACATCGTGACATAAAAAGTAGAGATAAGAACATCCTAAACTTGCTGACAGACTGACAACACCAGTCTTAGTTTTCCGCATTGAACTGAATGATGGTTATGGCTTCAAACTTATATGAGAGAAAATAACAAAATCAGAATGAAATCATTCAACAAATAAACGAATATAAGGAATCTTTTCGTCGGCCTAACTCGCTGAAATTTTCATGGGTGAAAAGGAGAAACGCTACAGTGCATACCTAGCGACTGCTCCGTTGATTCTGGGATACATACTTTCATTGGCTGTAACAAAATTCGGAAAAGATTATTCAAAAACTCAAACAGTTAAGAAAACTAGATATGAAAAATAAAAGGTCATAAAATTAAAATTCTTAAACAACGTTGCAAGAATATCCTTTGCTAACAGAAAGCCATTAGGGAATCAAATAACCCTATTTCTTACCAAATTGAGATCTCATATAATTTTCTAGGGTTTCCTTAAAAAATGGGTGTCTTGCTTAATATTTCGTTGATAAGCAAAGGTTATCAGTAAAGCTGTTTTAAATCAGAAAATATTGTACAATTGTCCCCAAAAAACCAAACGATGGTTGGATGAAATTTAATACGCCTGAAAATTGTGGCCAAGAGGAGAGCCTGTAAACCTCGTCGAGCAACAGAATATTTCACATCACGTAAACGTACTGAGAAGTATTTCTGACACAAAAATTATCATTTGCAAAGAAGATGCTACATCTGGGTAAATTTACTTGATAGAGTAACTACTTACAGCTGATTGCGCTAAAAAGGTCGAGAAAATTTCGTAGGCCCATTTCTTGAGATCCTTCAGAGACCCTTCTTCTCTTACATATGTTTCTGTAACCAGCCAGAAAAACTAAACGAAACAAAACAGTGATGTATGAATCGATTTGTAAAGTGAATAAAATTTAAGAACAAATGCTTGAAGGTGTTATGACACGAACGATCGTTAAGTTATTCACGTCAGTTTGACAATCAGTGCTGATCACAAGAGTTGTATTGCTGGCTAAAAATACAGATAGAATAACACAGAACTGCTCATGAGATATCACTTGTGGTGGCGTCTTGATAAAGTTATAACTAAGGACCTTATTTATGTCCTTACCACAGTAATATTGTAGAGAAAGGCTCACAAAAGAGTAAACTGAAATAAGAAATCAGGTCCAATAAACCTCGTTTGTGAAAACTACGTTATCTCGTCGTAAATAAGTTCAGAAATGATTCTATTGGAGATTCTGCTAATTCAAAGAACGCTAAATGTGTATTATCAACAAGTATAACTTACTAATGCACTTGGGTCGCTGTTGGACATCAAGAAATGAAGAAATACCGACAAATGAGCTACAAAGGAACAAGGATTGGATGTTTAACCAAGTTCCACCAACAAGGACAGATTTTGCAACATAATGGCATCAGTTGCTTTTGTTGACACCTGAATTCAAAGCGATTCGCGATTGCAGACAATGGAAATTCTCTCAACCAGTAATTCAAACAAGCAAAGCCGCAAATGTTTTTCGAAACCAAGGTAGCTAGCTCGCTTGTTGTGCATTCCATAAATTGTTTTAAAGAGTAAACATGAGCATATTTCGAAAGAAGAAGGATACATCTAAACATCTACGGCGGGCATCTTTTGGTTGGTCCAGAAACTGAGCAGGAAGTTTTTCAATTACACCCAAAAAATATGAAAATTGAATCGCCTCCCAATCGGCTGCTATACCAAACAAATAAAATGCTCCAGGCAGATGTGTAGATATATCCTTCTTCTTTCGATATATGCTCATGTTTGCTCTTAAAAACCATTTCTGGAACGCACAACGAGCGCGCTTGCTACTTGGGAATCAGAGAAACTTTTGCGGTTTTGCTTATCTTGAATTACTCGTTGAGAGAATATATTTTGTCTGAAATCGCGAATCGCTTTGAATTCAGATATCAACAAAAGCAACTTACAAAATCTGTCCTTGTTAGTTACACGTTGAAAACAAAATGAACGAGAAAGCATAAAATCAGAGTTAAGTAAAAATCACATCCGTTTGCAAACTTCAAGGAGGTTTTATGAAATGAAACGTAATTTAAAAGCATGTGATGTTCTGTCATGCATTTCTGGCACAGGTTTTTCAAAATTAGAATGCAACTGCTACAATGTACAAGTGAAAGAAAACAAATGAAAAGCTATTCAAAAAATTACATGTGCCTCATTGAGTTTTGCAGCGTTTCGGTTAACAATTTCAACCATATGAAAAACAAAACTGTTAAAAGCAATACGTTTCCATTATAAAATCTTCATCAGTTGTTTACAACCACAGGACAGCCAAGTATTTATAGGACAAAATAACATTTACATAAAATCGTGATAAAATCCCCCCGAGGCCCCCCTTAAAAACAATGCCAAACAACACACCTAGACTATTTCAAGTTTTCTTAGCCAGCCAAAACTTCCAATTCAAATAAAAGTTCATAGTAAATTCCCTAATCCTTTAGTTCTCGACATCGGAATGGAAGCTCTGCGTATATAAAGTCTCAAGCAAACGAATTGGAATTTGAAGCTCTGCGTATATAAAGTCTCAAGCAATTTCAACAATAATAATTTTAAATTTACCTGGCTTTGACTTTAATTTATTTAGATCAAGAAATGGTCCATGATCATCAATCTGTCAGACAAAAAAGAAAAGTTAAATCATTTCATTTTCATTTCATTTTATCATATTTAAAGACAAAAACCCTATCAGCTAAAAGGAACTATTGCTATACAAAATAAACATCTATTTACAACTAAAATATTACAAATTTGCTGATCTTCGTAGGGATCGTGCTTCGGGAAGGATGCTAATTGTTTAGGAATTCCTTCAGTTTCCTTTTGAATATGCTAATTGTGGAACTCATTCTGATTTCTAATGGGATTTCATTCCACGCCTTCGCACAAGAATAGAGAAAACTGCTTTTGGAGAATTCTAGGTTCTGCCTTGGAGTGTCCAGATCTAACTCATTTCTTGTTGGATAGTTAGATAATTGAGATCTGGTAACAAGTCTCCCTCTTAAGTTGTCCGGGCAGAGACCATTTATTATTTTGTAGATCATCTAAAAAATTGCAATCAAAAGTTCTATTTCACCATATCTCTACTTTTTACATTTAACTCTACCAAACTTGCCAATTTCAGAAGATACATAAATACCTGTAAAAATAACCCCCCCCCCCCCCGCTTTTAACTCTTCATATGGTTTTTTCGGATATTGCAAATCCTAACATCCCCAATCAATAATCATACAGAATGTTATAGCATAACCTTTACATGAGAAATTTCAACCCGGGATGAGTTGAACAAGGGTTGAGTTTCAACTCGGTTGACGGTGTAAGCCTTCATCGCTTTGACATGAAGGAGGCCGAGTTGAAACTCAACACGGGTTCAACTCAACTTGGCAACTCAACCCGTGTTGAAATTTCAACACGGGTTGAAATTCTCATGTAAACGCAAATTTGTTTTAACTCGGGGCGAGATTAGAATGTGAACAAAGGAGATCGAATCTATTTCCACAATCATTCAAATTTTTGAATGGGGCTCATATTCTTTCTTCTGTTTGCAACCATGTGACCTAATCTCAACCCGTGTTGAGACTTCATGTAAACGCAAGGCAAAATAAGCAATGCTGTTAAAACTCAACCCGTGCTGAAACTCAACACGGGTTGAAGTTTATCATGTAAAGGGCCTCTAAATAAAAAATCTTACTTTTTCATTATCTGATTCAAATTCCTCATCCTCCATAGAAATCACAGACACTGCCGAATGAATCGGCTGCAAATTCTCAATCCTTCCTCCTGGTATAAAACTATTATCCATCTTGACGTCTCCGTTGTTATTCGGTACGTAAGGTCTTTTAGGTGACGTCGCTGAGTTTATCGTATCGTCAGAATCTTCTGAAATACTTCGTGTATGATTGACATCTAGTACATGATTCGTGTCACAATGTACAACGGGGGGAGAGATAGGAATAGGTGCGCTTATAGTCGGTTTAGGGACAGGTACAGGTACACGATCTGGTAGTGTTGGTTGTCGCTCGTAAAATCTTGGAAATGATCGTAAAGAGACGGATCGCTTTGGAACCTAGGAGAAATATAAGAGAGTTATTAGATAAGTTAGCTTCTAAGATACAGTACGAAGCAGGCCTCTTAAAACCTTTCTGTGCCTGGGAACACAAACTAAGATAACGAAGGAACGGTTACAAGTGCTTGATCAATATAAAAGAAAGCCGAGCGGCTTATACTGTTTCCGTCAGGTGACCTCGTCCGTCAGGTGACGTTAAGCTCGGTCGAGTGAGGTCAAACTCCGGATGGGTGACCTCGGAGGCTTGACATTGCAACTCGCCTCGCCGTCCTTCAGAAGGGACGTTAAACTAGGGGTCCCATGCCAGGATGCGGCATGCATAGGGGGCTTAAAATTAGCCTTAAGTAGCTAGAAATACTGTCTTGCTACTTAAAGTTGTCTTGTTGTCTTTTACTGATGGAGTTATTGTGTCTTTTGTAATCAGAAACGACATTGAGATCGAAGTGGTACAGTTTGCCCGGGACATCAGGCAAGTTGGAACAGACAATGGTTCCAGTTATCACCAAACAAATAAAATAAAAGAAATAAGCACAAGAATAGCAAAACAAAATTAAAGCTAACTAATTTACAATGGCACGCAAGCAATGCAAATACTTTTCAAAGTTTACACCTGCAATTTTCCAGCTCTTTAACTGAAAACAAAACAAAAAAATTCAAGAACTAACCTTTTGCTTTTGAGTTGGGACAGATTCGTAATCAATCTGCAATAGAAAATAAAATGATATAAAAATCATCTCGTCGCAATGAAGGAATAGGAACAAGGATGCAGTATACACCTGTAAAACCATTAAGAAAAAAACTTCAATCTGACCTCATTAAAGTAAGCACTCACATTCGTATCATATGCATTATGTAAGGTGTCTAAACAAAGACGCAACCCAAATTAATAGAAGATTTTCAAAACATGATAAGATTTGAACACAGTAGATGTAATGTATACCATCTGAAAAAAAAATCTACCATACCGTCTCTCTAATGATAGGCAGTTTGGATGCATTAATGAAAATATTTATCACCTATTTGAGATTCTGGTAGGTATGGCCTTTTTCAGATGCAAAACGCTGTAAGAGGAAAACCGGGACCTTTTTTATCCTAAAAAGTTAGATAGATTGATTGTGCTTTCAGATGGCATGCATCAAATTGATTCAAATATCATTATTTTCTGAAAAATCTGGAATAAATGTGGGCTGTGTTTGTTTTCGAGCACCCTATATATTACAATATTATAGGAAGGTGTTACTCGTGTACTTTACAGTTCTTAGATGGTTCTCAATTTACCTGCTCAACTTACTTCAGAAGAATTACATTGCAAACCAGTAACCCTGACCTGACAGCATCTTGTTCCATTTTTGTCAAAATGAAAGTCGATATAATCTGAGGAGCACCAACGATTTTTCTCTTCCTAGAGTTAGAACTGTTACTTATGGGTCAGAAACGATTCGTTTCAGAGGCCCGCAAGTCTGGGCTACTGTTCCACAATTTATCAAAGATTCTACACCTCTTGCTGAATTTAAAAGAAAAATCAAATCTTGGTCTGGAAAAACCTGCCACTGCCGATTATGTCAAACTTTTGTTCCAAACTTAGGCTTTATCTTATTTGAACTTTGATTTATGGTTTTTACACTGAAGGTATTTAAATTTTGTAAATTTATTGTATCTACTATTTTACTACTTTTAACCGTTTAATTATGTATATTTATGTATATTGTAATTTTCAGTTGGCCTAGATTAGCTTCAGTATAGCTACTGTATTTATTAGCCAACTTTTAAAGAAATTGATAATAATAATAATAATAATAATAATAATAATAATAATAATAATAAGTGTCCGTTCATACATTAAAGACACGAACCACTTTTTGCAAAAAATTGCATCATTAGACGGGCTTCCAGAAGACGCTATTCTTTGTACCATTGATGTTGTTGGGCTTTACCCAAGTATACCGCATGACGAGGGATTGAAGGCTCTACGTGATATTTTAAACTCTAGAAATAATCAGTCTGTTTCTACGGAATCCCTTGTAGAGCTTGCAGAGGTAGTACTTAAGAATAACTTTTTTGAGTTTAATGGGGCGTTTTATCATCAGCTGAGGGGTACAGCAATAGGCACCAAATGTGCGCCATCATATGCGATTTTGTTCTTAGCAGACCTGGAGGAAAAACTTCTGAGTGGCTCCAGCTGCAAACCTTGGCTGTGGTGGCGGTACATTGACGACGTTTTCTTAATTTGGACCCATGGGGAAGAGAAACTTTCGGAATTTGTAGAATACCTCAACACTGCACACCATTCCATTAAATTTACAGCTGAATGGTCTAAGGAGAGCATCAACTTTCTTGACACTAAGGTCATCAGAGAAGGTAGTAAGTTGGTTACAGATCTCTACACGAAACCGACTGATACGCATCAGCTCCTGCATCGTTCCTCTTGTCATCCTTACCACACCAAAAAGGGCATTCCATATGGTCAGGCCCTTCGCATTAGGCGCATTTGTTCTGAGGACTCATTTTTTAACGAACGGATGGGAAATTTAAAGTCATGGCTTATTGGGCGGGGGTATCAAGAAGGGGAAATCGACAGTCAACTAGACAAAGTTAGAAGCTTGGATAGAGAAAACCTGTTAAATAGAAATTCCAAGCAGAAGGATGACACGAGGATACCGTTGGTTCTAACTTACCATCCGGCACTTCAGGGGGTCAGCAATATTTTGCAAAATTGCGCAAATATTCTTCTTATCGATGACGAACATCGCAAACTATTTGCCGGAAAAATTTTCGTTTCATTCAGAAGGGCAAAAAACCTTAAAGATACTTTGGTTCGCGCTAAATTGCAAACTCAAGATCAGGAGCTGATGCCAAAGGGAACTTTTAAATGCAATGGTAGGAGATGTCTAATCTGCCCTATCATCAGAGAGGGCTCCAGTTTTTCTAATGCGAATGATTCGCGATCTTTTAAGAATTTTTCGGGGGCGTACGATTGCAATTCGATAAACGTAGTTTATATGTTGCAATGTACATGTTGTAACAAAAAGTATGTTGGCAGCACAAAAACAAAATTTCGTCAAAGATTTAATGTCTACAAATCATATTTTCGGACGTACAAGCAGAAACGCAATACTGGTGCTCTTGATACGGGAAAGGCAGTCCCACAGGCAAGTTTTTTCGCTCATTTTTTCGAGGAAGGCCATCAGGGTGACTTCTCCGTCGTTATTCGTATCATCGACGGAGCACAGGATGTGTACTCGCTTCGTAGGAAAGAGCTCTTTTGGCAATACAAATTGGGTTTGTTTGCACCAAATGGCCTAAACGAGAGGGCGGCTGATGTTGAGCTGGATATGTTTGCTTGTGGTACTGCCTAGTTCTCATACCATTGCATTGAAAACCTTGGGCAACACAATGGCAGGGATGTCGGCTTGTTGACTTCGTGTATAATTACACGTAGTGGTGGGGTGGAATTCCCTATCGAGCTATCCTGGATTTAGCAATTTAAGCAAATCTTTGGAGGGTCAATGGCCGATATCCCTTGCCTGTTGTCTCGGGTTGTAAAAGTTGTTGTCGCGAAGAGCTTTCAGTCCCTTGTCTATAAGATTTAGAGATCGTTTCTTTCTATTCAAATCCAAAAAAAGGGGGAAAACATCTTCGAGTAAGGTCATTGGGGAGTTTTGTGGAAAGAAATTCATGCCTTGTTTTTTTGCGGCTTTGTCTATATGTAATATAAAAACATTCTTTTATGTTTATCTTGTTGATAGTATTCTAAAATAATATTCTTTTCTTGTCGTTTATTTGTATAGGGTATAGAAACTATCTTTATGTAAATTTTAGTATAAATACTTGGCTGTCTAGGATTGTAAATACACTGAAGAAGATTTTATATCGAAACGTCTGCCCTGAAACAGTTGTGTTTTTTATAATAATAATAATAATAATAATAATAATAACAATAATAATAATAATAATAATAATAATAATAATCTGCAAAGTGTGTTGAGCAGTTGGGACTCGGGAGGGGGACCAGTGGTGGTAGCAATTGCTGCCGTTGTTGTTCTCGGGTTCCTACTTCTTATTGTTCGGCATCGTGCGCATATGCTAGCCTTATATCAAATGTGAAACAGATCCCAGTATTTGTCAGTATCTGTCAGTATGTGTAGCTTTTTGTAGTTGTTTAACTTTGTTCATTTACTTGCATGTATTTATGTTAATGCCCACGGGCGTAGTCATTAGGCTGTTTTAGCAACAAGGCGCGGACGTCTTCGAAGACGGGGACGCTCAGAGGCTTTTGGAGCATTCCAATTTTCCAGCCCTTTGTATCGCTGCTAAGCTGCTCATAAAAGAGGAATACTCCTTGAAAATAGTTTGTGTTCTCGTTTCTCCATTGGTTATGAATATGCTCACATAGATAGTTCTTACTTTCCATATCAACGTTCTATTTTTTGTGAGCGGCCTTCAAAACTACACTTCTCAGGTTGTCGATTTCATGACTGAACTTACACGAAGCCCCAGGAGATTCACAAAAGTTTTGAAGTTAATTTCGCTTTGTAAATTACATCCTCGAACAAAAGAAGTCTGCTGGCGTCTTCTCGGCTCGCGTCTTCTAGCTAAAATAGCCTATTGTCTTTTGATGCCTGGTGGTATTGTACCCGTAGTGTATAATAGTATGGTAGGTATAGCAGGTAACATGTCTAATGCAACATTCTATATGAACAGAACAAATGAATATATAAACTTACCTGCGTTTCCGAGATCTGCTTTAGAAGATTGTCCTCTGATCTGTGGACGTCTTCTGTCACTTCAGGTTTAAAGACGGGATCAGTCGGTGGATACTCGGCGGGTATAACTGGCGGTTTGAAGAGCGGCGCTGACTTAGTTCCTTGAACTGACTGCGACCGTTGGTGTTGCTGGAAAGGCTTCTTTGGATACGAACTTTCTGGAGCCGATCTTGTCACCGTTCTACTGTGTATGAAACTCTAAAAGAAGAGAAAACAACTTTAAAAATAAATTTGAAACAAGCTCAGTTTCAGGGCAATTTCCTGTCAATTTGCAGACTTTCAGATCAATTTTGGATTTTTACTGTCTTCAATTTAAAAACAGATTTTATCATGAACGAGGATCCTGCACATCTGCTGTTTCCCCGCTCTTTTTTTTTGTGAATTGCTTCCAGGACTAAAATTTCAGCTAAGAAAAGAAAACAGACGAAAAATAGTTCCTCCTTGAATAAAAGCCCGACGTCCATTTCAGTAGTTTTGGTCGGCAAACAGCGCACTTGTCCGGTGCGGATGTTCTGGTTCGTGACCAGGAGTGATTGCAGAAGGTCTGCTGTGGGAGTACAAAGGCCGGCCTCCACTGTTGAAGTTTCGGTTATTTGATTCAGGAGCCGAGCAGAAGGCATTGTAATTCTCGCGTCTTTAGGGCTTGAAATGAAACGATTACAAAACAGCTCCTAAATCAAACAAACATAATCTAAGCGACAGAGCTTTAGATTTACCCTTCTTCTTTCGCTATAAGCACATAACTTCTCTTAAAAACCATCTTTCGCTTGCACAAGGCGAGAGTTAGCCCTACTAGTTTCGGGGAAACTTTTGCGGCTTTGTTTGTTTTGAATTCCTGATTGAGAGAATTTCCTTTGTCTGCATCCGCTAATTGCTTTGAATTGAGGTGTCAATCAAACGCAACTGTTGCTATTGTATTACAAAATCTGCCCTTGTTGCTAAAATAGCCTACTAAGAAAGGTCAGAACGACAGCCGATAGTCTTCAAATTTGGCAGTAAATGCCAGAGAGAATGCTCAGTCCCATGAAAAATTACAAAACATTCCATGTCTCTTGAACAGTTTAGTCCAAACTATAGGCATTCAAGATATCAATGAATCTAAGTTCATCAATGGGGATGCAAATTTTATCCTAACTAAAAGAACCAAAAAATGGCCTAAAACATCCTAGAATAGCCTAATATAGCTTTATCAACACGGGATATAGCCTCACGTTGCTCGCTGCTCATAACTGCGACTTTTTCTCCTTTATGGGGAATTTTCCCAGGTCACAGACGCCCAAGATCCTCTTCCATAAAGTCTGATCCAAAATGAAAGTTAATTATGTCAAATTTTCCAGAACAAAATTATGCCAGTTTTCCGCCGAATAGTTAACGTGCAATTAAAACGACATCTTTAAAATAATAACTTAATAACACTTAAAGGGGCATTCCTCGAAAATTAAATGTATGCAGAGATTCATTTTGTGATCCCGATCGAGAAACAGATTATGTCAGCCCTCGGAAATCGTTTTCCTTTCCTCGATCGCACTTCTCAAACGCGAGATATGGAAGGAAACATTTGACCAATTTTAATTTCAATACCCTACCATTTTATGCATCGTTCTCGGCGAACAAAGGTAGAATATTTTCGTTTTTGTCCGTCGGTCTGTCATAGGCGAGTTATGATAGGCTTGTTGTGCGTCGCTCGTTAAATTGAGTTTGAATGTCCTGTTGTATTCGTTCATTCATGTGTCCACGGTCGACTACGCGAAAGAGAATTGATCGGCTTTACCGAGAATTCTCGTTTTCTGTCTCGGATTCAAATTCCAGGATATGGCTGAGTTCTCGGTCTCTATTTTGAAAAATACCTGTTTCGTTTTTGGCCGGTTTAAGCTTTATTCAAGTTGGAGAAACATTGGAAAATGTTTATAATGATAAGCATGTTCGTTTTAAAAGCAAACAACGCAGTTCACCGATATCCAGTTTTTTTCTGCGGAATGCCCCTTTAAAAACTAACAGTTATGGAACACGTGTGTTGAGTTTCTCAGCTCTTGAAAGTCTGATTTCCAATTTCTACAAGCGTGACATCGCATGAACAAGATTACGAATCAAATATTCAATCCTGCCTTCTGATAAATTCGATTATACATTGCGGATTAAAACATGTTGATCCATTCTTGCTAAAATTGACTTTGCGGTGAAGTTCAATTTAATTGAAAACGCCTAAGCCCATGTGGTTGTAACAGGACAGATAGCTAATCATTCTTAAAGCTGCAACATAACGGTCTATCAACAATCTTGAAAATACAGCATTACTCTCAAATATTGAGACATAAATATTGTTTTTCTTCTCTTCTGTGAAAATTTCCTTTCAATGACACCTCTGGAGGGAGCATTATGGAAACAAGGTCGCACTGACCTTTTAATGCTATCCCTGCCATTTTAGACTAGGGGTGTTTTCGAATTACATTTTTAATTCCTATATTCGCATTATATTGTACATTGTAATTAGATTTCTTTTTTCTAAATTTATGCCACATTTAATTTCTAATCTTATAATGGCGAAATACATACGAGGGAGGCTATTTTCATGAAAGTTGTTGTACATTAAAAACCTAAATATGCTGGATATGACAGCATCTCAGCAAGCAACCTTTTACGACATAGAGTTTAATCTAAACTGATCATTCTAACAAGGACAGATTTTGTAACACAATAGCATCAGTTACTTTAATTGACACCTCAATTCAAAGCGATTAGTGATTGCAGACAAAGGACAGTCTCTCAAAACATAGCCACAAAAAGTTGCCCTGAAACCATTAGGGCCAACTCTTGCCTTGTGCATGCGAAAGGTTTTTTTTAAGAGAAGTTAGGTGCGAAAGGACGAGGGTAAAGCATAAGCTTCTGCCAGGCAGATTTTGTTTATTTGATTCAAAAACCGAACAGAAGGCATTTCAAATCTGGCGTATTTAGGGCTTATATGAAGCAAACACAGCTTAGTTCCTGAATCAAATAAACAAAATCCACCAGGCATATCTTTAGATTTACCCTTCCTCTTTCGTTAGAAGCACATAACTTCATTTAAAAAAACACCTTTCGCGTGCAAAGGGCGAGAGTTTGCACTGATGGTTTCGGGCCAACTTTTGCGGCTTTGTTTTTTGTCTTGAATTATTGGTTCAGAGAATTCCCTTTGTCTGCAATCGCTGATCGCTTTGAATTCATGTGTCAACAAAAGCGACTGATGCAATTGTATTACAAAATCTACCCTTATACAGGAAAATATAACTGTCAAATGCAAATACCTGTTTCGGAGCTCCACTAGCTATTGCATTGAGCTGACCTTCAAGGGCTCGAATCCTTATTTGAGAGTCTGCAAGCTACAACGAAAGAACAGACACAGCTGATTAAATCCTAAGCACGTTTTGTTTTTGAATGATATTTTGTACAATTGAAAATCATGGGCAAACATAAAAGGCTGCACGCAGAGGTCACTTGAATATTCAAACATTTTGACACAAGTGAAAAGAAGTTTTGCTTGAGTTGTCTCACTGCGATAAAAAAATCGCATAAGAACAGGATTTAACGAATGACAAGGGCCACTAGCCTATGTTTCGTTTAAATTTCTTGATAATATAACGATAAAACAAGTGGAGTGCTATAAAAATGAAAAGAATCGTTGCGGCTTTTGTGGTGTAGTGGGTCTTGACAGCAAGGGCAAATTTTGCAAAAAAATAAAAATTAAGTTCTGATTAAGACAAAGCGATTTCGCAGCCTTAAGAATAAACTTCACGCCTTTAACCTAGCCGACCACAATGTGTTGCTTTATCTATTTTTCTTTATTGAGTGCACCCAGGTGTGAAATCTATTCTTCAGAATGGCAAATCGCGTTGTCTTTTCGGAAACCTGTATCTTTCGCTTCACAAAAGTCACTCTTGCTATTCTAGACAGGATGGGTGCATGATAACGAGTTATGCTCGCAACATCGTGCTTACTTCAGTATTAATCAGAGCGCAAATATTTTACGTCATTTAGTTGGTTATCTATGAACATGTCACGGCTTGAAATAGCTTGAAATATTTGAGGCCTTCTCAGATAAATTCTCTCAAATATTTACGTTCAGACGTCTCGTGGGATTAGACTATTTTATCAATCTACTTGTCTGGACGGACCCAGGCATTTAAGTCCAAAATTGTCTACTGTATGTACTCTGTTATTCCTTCTCTATCTTAATTCGTTGTTATTGTTGTTGTGACAAGGAACAACAACACTGAAATGTAGAAAAGGTCTAAAGTGTGCTGACCCTTTCACAGAAATGTTATGAGTCCTAATGACCACAGTGACCTATGTTATGGTCAAAGAACACAGGGAAACAACGATAAATAATCAAAAGCTACGAGCCATTGCACAACTAGCTACATTAACCATTAAAATCGTTAATTCATTTGCTAGACTGAACAGGTGGTCAAAACACAAGAGTCATACTTTTTTTAAAATAAAAAATGAAATCATAATCAATTAAAAAAAACAACAACAATTTGAAAACTGGGTTTGGCAAATGTCCCCTGCTCAGCCCACTGTGTAGCAGCTGCCTGCTATTGATTCCTGGGACACAATGTTTGAGGATTGGTCTGGTAGATAGGACGCAAGGAATGCTCCCATGGCCAATGTTCCAGCAAATACAGCATACATTCTACAAATATTCTGGTCACAACTTTAATCAAAAAGTCATAGCAACGAAAATCATGTCTAAATTTCGAGGTGGGCCAGATCAGATTCAATGATCACATGCAAAGTTTGGCTTTGTGAATCGTTATGTGGAGATTAATATTCAAATCCGATTTTTACTCAATCATTCTTTTACCCATGTCATAGCGCAGAATATTAATAATAATATTTAAAAATAGCTTGACCACCTATAAAAAAAAAAAAAAAAAAAAAAAAAAAAAAAAAAAAAAAAAAAAAAAAAAAAAAAAAAAAAAAAAAAAAAAAAAAAAAAAAAAAAAAAAAAAAA
>REGL01002089.1:34469-47308 GCA_004194395.1 Aurelia aurita complex sp. Pacific
ATAAACTTAGAGCCTCCTCCTTTGCAGAATAAAATTTTTTCCGCGTTTTCCGCGTTTTCGTTTTTGCTATAGGTGATTTTCGAAAACGCGGAAAACGCGGAAATCTCTTTAGGCCTATATCATAGCACCATAGTAGTATCATAGCATTATACAGATATTTCCGCGCTTTCGAAAATCACCTATAGCAAAAACGAAAACGCGGAAAACGCGGAAATTTCTTGTTTGTCTTCTTGATGGAATATTTGGCTTATTTAGAGGTTTCTTGCCTTTATTTTAACACAATAAACAGTATTTCTCGCAATTCAGAAACTTCAAATGTTTTTCCGCGTTTTCCGCGTTTTCTGCGTTTTCCGCGTTTTCGACCTGGCCCGTGACCTTGATGATGTGCATATGCTATTATTTATCAAAGATATATTTAACATATCAAATAGCGCTTACCACAAGTTAGCCTTAACATGCAATCAAATGCCTAACGGATCCTCTCTAATTCAAAGAATGGCAGGTATCAATGCTAAGTGGAATATATTTTTAACATATAGTGGTGAAGGTATTCAGCAAAGGACTGGAGACATGTTGAGTTATGTTATTAGAAATATGCAGCAGTGAAACTGGCTTGGCCATTTTAAACAAAAATGGTATTGCCATGTCGAAGGCAACAGAATGGCAAGAGCTCTGCAAGACTGCAGTAAATCATGGCAAGCTTATTGCTGAATTCATCTCTGATGCAACATCATCAAAATATCTACTGGTTGTGATGATTGAAGATTATACAAACATCCATATCAAACGCCGCCCTGTTGATCGAAGCACCTCCTCAGCAAGGAGTATGGCAACGATCCTCTTGAAAAGGTTTTGTGACATTCCAGAAACTCCTGCAGATATTCCTGCAGCTAGTGTTAAGTGTAGATTTGCTGATAGATCTCCTTCGCAAGTCTTTCTTTGAGCTTCCTTTTTCATATGCATCAACAATGCCTTCCTGGATTCGTGCTGTCTTTTTCAATCCTGAAATGGAAAGAAACAGGATTGAGATTTATGACTGCCAAGAACATCAGTCATTGAAAGAACTACTGAAAATGAAGGAGTGTAGGCTCATAGATGAGTTGGAGCTTCCCTTGAAGAGCTTCTTTTCTGCTGCTTCACATGCTGTTGACAAAGGTCTTGGACAATACTCAGAAAACTTCATTTGTCCACAACCAGGGGATTAGCCTGCCCAATTTTGTATGCGGCAGCTGCAGTCCAACATCCCTAACGGTGGACCAGCTTTCCTAGGAAATGTAGTCCATTTCATCGGCCACTCCATGTGCAATTGAATTCTAGAGAGTGTGCTTGCCTACTTAACATCCAGCTTTTCAAAGCAGCATACTCATGGATCTTTGGGAAGCAAAAACAGTTAGCCACCAAGCCAAGGGCTTGTAGAATATCTGTCCTGGAGGAGATTCTTTATGGGGGGGGGGGGTGGACATTGGTCAGATATCAAGTGATTGTTGCCTTCGCTGGATGCAAAGATGTTCAATATCTCACCCTTCTTAACATCCTTGACAATTACCTCCCAGCAGTGCTTACAGAATTATCAAATGAAAACAAAAACTAAGCCCTGAAGTCATTTTTGACTACTTTTAAGTGTTCTGATCAGCAGCAGCAGCAAGGCATTCCCTACTAAGTAGCTAGGCCTAAATAAATTTAATTGAAAAATAGATTTTGAGAGCCAATCCTATTATTCCTTCTGTTCTAAAATACAATTTCCAACAGATGGTGGTATAAAATAGGTAAAGTTACCAGACGCTGAAGAACCAGGCCACGAAAAGACGCATTTGAGGCAGGAGTAGTAGATGCTGGTGGTGTAGCGCTTTCCTCACTACTAGCGTTGTGGAAGCTGTCCGCCATTTTGTAACATCTGGTGAGGTTAGCACTCTGTGCTTATTGTATACGAGGCAGGCTATCAACTGCACACACTGAACACAAATATACCGCATCCAGTCATATACGGGAAAGAAAGACATATGACCAAACAGTTGTCATATTTCATTAGGAGACTGTGTTGCCCTCTCTCTTGTTTGAGACAGTCTCTCCATTGACCTCTTTCTCACATCCTCAGCAGTCTCCTTTTCTTTCTCTGCATTCCTTTCTCTTCTTTCCTCCCTGTAGTGTTTGGGTTATTAGTCTAAAGTTAGTTTGGGGGCCCTATTGAGACATTAAGAACTAGGCTTCCTGTGGTTTATTGTTGTTGTTGAAATAGCTGAGAATAATGGCCACTGTGAGTAGAAACATGCTGATATTTGATGAGTTAAATCTGTTGAATCCTTGTCAGAAAACTTTTGCAAGCTCATCCTGTGCACCCTCAGTCCTTTCAACTACTGGGTGTCTCAAAAAAAGGTACCCCCTTTTGACTGCAAATAGGAACCAAACAAAAAGATATTATTAATCACCGAGTTCACAGCTAAATTTATCAATCTTCAACTTAGATGCACATACCTTGCATTTAGAAATCGTCCATCAAACACTGGAGATACAAGTTCGCAAAGTCAAAATTTACAGTGCACCCAAAACCAGAGGTTTTAAAAAGGGCCTAAATCATGATTTGTATCATGGACATTTTCCAAAGCACCTGTAAACTTTAATTATTGGTTTTTTGCATTTTAAAAGAATAAAAGACGCATGGACAGGGCCCTGATTAAACGAACATNCAAACAAAAAGATATCATTAATCACCGAGTTTACAGCTAAATTTATCAATCTTCAACTTAGATGCACATACCTTGCATTTAGAAATCGTCCATCAAACACCGGAGATACAAGTTCGCAAAGTCAAAATTTACAGTGCACCCAAAACCAGAGGTTTTAAAAAAGGGCCTAAATCATGATTTGTATCATGGACATTTTCCAAAGCACCTGTAAACTTTAATTATTGGTTTTTTGCATTTTAAAAGAATAAAAGACGCATGGACAGGGCCCTGATTAAACGAACATAATAAAAAGATGGTAAGAATAATTAAGTTGTGCCACATCTCCAAAATAAGCGTGCATGTGCTCCTTTTCCTCTTATTTAATACAAAACACTTGGGATGGAATGGAATGCAAGGACCGATTCCTCAAAAGAAAAGTCACTCTAAGAACAATTGAAGCAATTCAAGGTATAAATCTTTTCAAAAATAAAAACTAAAGGTCAAAGTTGAAAATTCTTTTGCAAAATGCCTGTGTAGTGTCAAATCATGTCTACGCCATTTCTCAAAACCTCTGGTTTCAGGGGCACTCCAAATTCTGACCTTGTGGACTCATATCTCCGGTGTTTGGTGATCGATTTCAAAATGCAAGGTATGTGCATTTAAGTTGAAGACTAATAAATGCAGTTATGAATTTAAAAAGTCCAGACATTTTATCGTTTTGTTCCCTTTTTCAGTCAAAAGGGGTACTGTTTTGAGACACTCGGTATATCTTGGAGAGCCTCATCCAGCTCTGTATGTTCTGGGTTTATCCCACTTCCCCTTTCTTCTGCTGCCATCTTGCGCTTGTGATATTGTTCAAGTTTCATGAAATNCTCTTATTTAATACAAAACACTTGGGATGGAATGGAATGCAAGGACCGATTCCTCAAAAGAAAAGTCACTCTAAGAACAATTGAAGCAATTCAAGGTATAAATCTTTTCAAAAATAAAAACTAAAGGTCAAAGTTGAAAATTCTTTTGCAAAATGCCTGTGTAGTGTCAAATCATGTCTACGCCATTTCTCAAAACCTCTGGTTTCAGGGGCACTCCAAATTCTGACCTTGTAGACTCATATCTCCGGTGTTTGGTGATCGATTTCAAAATGCAAGGTATGTGCATTTAAGTTGAAGACTAACAAATGCAGTTATGAATTTAAAAAGTCCAGACATTTTATTGTTTTGTTCCCTTTTTCAGTCAAAAGGGGTACTTTTTTGAGACACTCGGTATATCTTGGAGAGCCTCATCCAGCTCTGTATGTTCTGGGTTTATCCCACTTGCCCTTTCTTCTGCTGCCATCTTGCGCTTGTGATATTGTTCAAGTTTCATGAAATGATCCCTTACTGACCTCTGATCAACCATAAAACGGGGCTTTTTGATGCGACTTATTGAATTGGCAACTCTATCCCAGCACTGACCACGTTCACAGCAGCCATGCTTAAATTTATAAGGTTCTTCGACAAGTATTTCTCGGCACAAGAGGATGTGATGCTGATTTGTCCAGATCAGTTTTTGTCCAATTGGAAAGGGTGAGAACAGTCCCATATGTATACAGCAAGGAAAACAGAAAAAGTACAAATGTGATCAATGACACTGTTGGAAATCAGACAACAACTACAATCTTGAAACATGTTCCTAAAAAGTTGATAAACAACCATTTCAACCAATGTGCGTACACACAATTCAGTGGAACGAGCATCGGTTCCAAAAATTGATATCTCATTGGCGTCATTTGATTTTGAAGCAAACAAGCTACAAATTCATCTTTGCATCCAGCTCCATTTATCCTAACGCTTGGGGGAATCAATTGCTGGCTATGAAAATCAACGTCTCAAATATTGTAAGCACACCTCTCTTGTGAACAAGAAAATTGTAGAACAGTGCTTTCAAAAGTCCTACAACAGCTTTTGAATGTTTCTCCGCCATCACTCGCTGCTTTTAGGACTTCATCAAGTAATTCTTCAAATCATTTTGCAGCTGGGCTGCCACCATTTGCCGCTAAGGTGGCAAATCAAAGCCCAAGTTGCGGCATGGTTAGGACCTATGGGTACGGTTTTGTGCAAACATTATTTTGGACCGCTTCCGCGGAGCCCAGTCCCCCTAGTTGAAAATGATGTCAGGTAACCAGACTGTTTTGCGGTATTGCATTATCATCACTTTTGAAAAAGACCCTGCTCCTAGCACAATATCCTTCTCCTCCAACCTATTCTACATGCTCCTCTCTAAGAACGTATCTTTTGGTAGTTCCCAGAATAGAGAAGGAGGGAAGTTGTAAGCAGTCTCCTCTGCCGCCACAACTTTCTTTGTTTTCAATGTTTTTTGGATATCTGACTCAATGTCTTGAATATTCATGCATTGAGTCACCACAGAGACCAGGTCAACGGACTTGCCATCTGATTGTTGCTTTGGCTTAACTGTAGAATACCCCGCATCTTCTCCAGCGACTCCAGATGTGGATACTGGNCTTTTGAATGTTTCTCCGCCATCACTCGCTGCTTTTAGGACTTCATCAAGTAATTCTTCAAATCATTTTGCAGCTGGGCCGCCACCATTTCCCGCTAAGGTGGCAAATCAAAGCCCAAGTTGCGGCATGGTTAGGACCTATGGGTACGGTTTTGTGCAAACGTTATTTTGGACCGCTTCCGTGGAGCCCAGTCCCCCTAGTTGAAAATGATGTCAGGTAACCAGACTGTTTTGCGGTATTGCATTATCATCACTTTTGAAAAAGACCCTGCTCCTAGCACAATATCCTTCTCCTCCAACCTATTCTACATACTCCTCTCTAAGAACGTATCTTTTGGTAGTTCCCAGAATAGAGAAGGAGGGAAGTTGTAAGCAGTCTCCTCTGCCGCCACAACTTTCTTTGTTTTCAATGTTTTTTGGATATCTGACTCAATGTCTTGAATATTCATGCATTGAGTCACCACAGAGACCAGGTCAACGGACTTGCCATCTGATTGTTGCTTTGGCTTAACTGTAGAATACCCCGCATCTTCTCCAGCGACTCCAGATGTGGATACTGGATACGCAGTGCAAAAAGTATTTCTTGTCATGTCCTTTAAGCTGTTCTTTATGTGGCATTGTGATTCTATTGTCATTATTTTAGAGCCTCTCCATCTCGATGGGCACCATCAATTATTATGGTGGGGTGCAAGCTCGTTTAACATCTGTTTTTATTTATTAATTTTGTTTATTTTATATTTTTGTTGTTTCTTTGTGTTTATTTTCGTGTACGGCATGACAGACAAGTCAGCTGTTCTGGAGCATGATGACATTTGGGAATTCATTCACCATACATGTCATACCGTACACGGAGATTTACAACAGTCCTGATGATGTATTATTCATCACTAGCTGCCATGACACTTTCTTAAATTGGTCTCCTTCAGAAAGGAGAGGATAGGCCTGGCAGCTCAAAGGAGCTGATGTGGAGCTGATGTTACATGATTAAGGAAGACCAGAAGAGCAGCCCTCGTTTTACCTTTTGTTGGACATGGAAGGGAACGAGAAGAGCCAAGCAGCAAAACATGTCCCACCTCGCCACGTCNACTTTGTATGGCAAAATTTTACATACATACATACATTCTAGTAAAGTTGGCTATGGCAGCCGATGAAATAGGACATTTATTGCAGATCTCTGAGCCTTTACGAGTCAGAACCTTATCTTATTGAACAGGCAGTGAACATGAAGATTGTAATGAATCCTCAAAGAAACTCTAAGTTCTCAAAATCTGATAATTTTAAGAAACTTTCAGAACTGGCCCGAATTCTTAGTTTCTTATACAAAAATAAATGTATATCAGATCGGTAAAAAGAAAGTCCTGCGTTACCGTGCATCTACCAGGTTTTTTATTTATGCCTACATATATTGCTTTTCGGGGGAGGGTTGCTTCGTAGTTGTCCTGGGTGTTACCATTACATAATTTGAAAAAATGTCGCACCCGTTCACCAAATGAATATATTTACATAGCTCGGATTATGCGGGAGTATGTTTCCTAACAATACTACACCAATTCGTTTCATATTTCTGAAAAATGGAAAATTCAGGTAGGAAATCATTATTCAACTTCCTTCTTGAAGTTTTGTCATTATCGGGTGTTTTGTTCAAAGATGCGATCTTCCCTTATCTGCAGTGAAGTTCTTGCAATACGATGAAAAGAAAATGTCGATGACCGATGGTACGATTTTCACAACAGAACAACAGATTGTCATTGATCTGTTCGTTTCGGGAAAAAGTGTCTTCTTTACAGGTAATGCTGGGACTGGGAAAACAAAGACCCTTGATCAAATCGCGCTGAAACTAGAGCAAAAGCACGGAAAAGAAAACGTTGGAAGAACTGCTACAACTGGCTTAGCTAGCACACATATTGAAGGGACAACCGTTCATTCTTGGGTGCGTATTGGCATTGGGCGAGGCTCTCGCTATCAGCTTCTGCAGAAAGTAATTGCAAACGAGGAAGCAGTGAAGAGATGGAAGCAGTGCCATGTGATGATGATAGATGAAATTTCCATGCTGACAAAAGAGGCCTTCGATACTTTAGAATTCATTGCACGAAATGTACGAGGCACAGATGAATGCTTTGGTGGAATGCAACTTGTGCTGTGTGGGGATTTTCAGCAACTACCACCAGTAACTGATCTCTTTGCTGATAAAGAGAAATATGATTTGAACGATGGAAAATACTGCTTCAGTTCTGTAAACTGGAATCTTTGCATAGATGTAAATTTGAAATTGACTCAAATACATCGTCAGCGAGAGAAAGAGCTTTTGATCCTCCTTGAAAAGGTGAAAAATGGTGGAGAACTGGATGCTGTTGCCAATAACATTATTGAAGGAGTGAAAGGTGTTGAAGAAACCCATATTGATGTCGACACTGTGTACCTATACCCTCAAAGGAGTGATGCTGACATGAAGAACTTAGTTATCCTGCGTCCATTGCCAGGCCAAGAATCTGTATCAAAGGCAGTTGATAGCGGATGTCAGCGCGAAAAGCTAGCGAAATGTCCCTATCCGCAAACACACGTTTTCAAGCCGGGTGCCAAAATGATGCTATTGCGCAATATGCCTAAAAGAGGGCTCGTTAACGGTTCCGTAGGCACAGTTATTTCAGTGGTGAACAATAGACCAACCATTGACTTTAACAAAGGATTCCCATTGATGATTAAAGCACATACTTGGGGAGCGCAGAATGATAGCGGGATGATTGTTGCGACAAGGCAGCAACTACCTTTGAAATTAGCATGGGCTATCACCATCCATAAAAGTCAAGGACAGACAATCCCCAAACTGGCAGTTTCCCTTGCAGGAATATTTGAATTTGGCCAGGCATATGTGGCATTGTCAAGATCTTGCTCGATGGAAGGGCTGACTGTTTTCTCGGGATGGGACAGTAAATTTCCATTGAAGCCAAAGGTGGTACAAAAATTTGACGAAACAGTAATTGTAGCATCCGAGTATAAGGAAGATGGCTGTCTGGTGAAAAGAAAGAGAGCAATAAATGGAGCTACCTCCGTCTGCNGATGCTGACATGATGAACTTAGTTATCCTGCGTCCATTGCCAGGCCAAGAATCTGTATAAAAGGCAGTTGATAGCGGATGTCAGCGCGAAAAGCTAGCGAAATGTCCCTATCCGCAAACACACGTTTTCAAGCCGGGTGCCAAAATGATGCTATTGCGCAATATGCCTAAAAGAGGGCTCGTTAACGGTTCCGTAGGCACAGTTATTTCAGTGGTGAACAATAGACCAACCATTGACTTTAACAAAGGATTCCCATTGATGATTAAAGCACATACTTGGGGAGCGCAGAATTACCGAAACAAGTTGTCAATTTTCCATGTTAACTTCCGCATGCAGACTTTCCCCTTCCTCCTCTGATAGCATTCCGATAGTCTTAAAGCGCCGTACAAAACGGGGTACGCTAAATACTAATTCATGAATCTTCCTCGTGATATTTGTTTGAGGAAAGAGAGTCGTAAAGATCTCACCAAATTTTATGGCAATGTTCCGATAGCTTGCTTATTTCTTCTTCCGTAAGCAATCTACTCTTTGCAAATAATAAGCGCTGAATTTCGTTAAAAAGACTGAAAATAGTGATGAACTTTTCGCTGAGAGTTGGCTGATCTTCTACGACGCTACATATTATCTCGTGATTTCGCAAAACGAGCTTACAGTGGTTTCCCACGAAAACGTTTCCATGCTACGCTTGTCGAGTAACTTTTATCTCCTCTAGCTTTCTGTTAAGTTCTAATTCTCGCGGTCCCATCGTGTTCTCGGTTCTTGCCTTCAGATCATCGCATAAGATACCTTGCTCAACAATCGTCGCTTTCAAATCATCTTCCTCTGCCAGGTTATCCGTTACTTTATTCTTTAAAATTCCGATAAGATCATCTTCTCTCATGTCCCTGCATTTTAAACAAACGTAGCTATCTATTTTATTTACATTGAGTTCCTCGCCCGGGCTAAGACACTCACAAATTGTATGTAACCACACATCGCAATTGTCACACTGTACCCAGTTCACGTTAGGGTCTAGGTCTGTAATGCAACATACAATCGAACCACATTTCTCTTGTCTCTTCCTTTTTTTGTGTCCTTTTTCGGATTCGCTGGCAATTCTTCGATTTTCTGCAAAATCACCATGCAATACTGTGTCAATCCTACCGATTCGATTTTCCATCTCTACTATGTCCATTCCAATTCTTTCTAGTCCTTTTCGATTTTCAACCAGCAAGACACTGACCTCCTCCCATTCGCTCATTTGTAACTCTTCTTCGACATTTTCCCTATTCATTTGATTTTCTTGCACATCAAGCTCTTTGCAACAATCAAGAAGCAGGTTGAAAAGAAGCAACGTGATCCCCAGAACGATATGCAAGATTGGTGGCACAACACAAGATAGATCCTGGAGTGGAATAAGCATTTTTTCAACCACGTTGCAGTGATATTTTCCATATTCTCGCCTATTGCCGTTGTTTCGATCATCAGACAAGTTTTCATTATAGTTAAGGTTGTAGTGCTCTACAGTTCTCAGCTCTATATTGCAGGAATCTGGATTGTGAGCTTTACTTGCATGATTTCGAGGGTGCTCTAATGTCACAAGGTCTGTGCTGCTCGGAAATGTTGCTGCAGAGCCTTGATGACCAAGCATGTCATGGATGAAATGAAAATCTCCACCAAGAAACACACGGATTTTACGTCCATCGATAGTGAATTTACCCTCTTGTAGCTCAGTAATTGGTCGAATAAAAACATGAAACACTTTCCACATATTTTCGGGAGTATCTGCTCCCTCGTACATGCAAAAAATATGCACGTTATCAACTGAGCCTGATGTAATACTATTTATTATTTCCAGGTGAAATTTCATGCTACCCCCGCCTTTATCACCTGATAATAATATCCAGATCTCGTTATTAAAGAGACTTCGGTCACGTTCACCAGGCAGACCATCAAATACGACCTTTATGAAATCGTGCAAATCAGTTACGCGAACGAAAGGTTGCGGGGAAGTATTGTCACAAGTGGCAGTTTTCTTCAGCGCTAGTGTTCCACTTTCTACTGAAGATTCGGCGACATGCGCAGTTAAGAGTTTCTCTTCGTGTCTCATTTTCCCTTCTGATGGCCAAAAATTACACCCCATATTTGCCAAGCAAGATCTTAAATCGCGTATCTTATTCGTCGATAGTCTTGCAATAGCCTTAATGTTAATTGCATCCTTTACTGAAATCTTCTCCTGACTTCTCAAACCTGCAGCCTCTATTGCACTCTTGAAAAATTCTGGATTTCCTCTCATCATTTCACTTACGAGCAAAAGGCGTTCTTTGTTGTCCCCATTGCTTTCTCCAGATATGTCAAAGGCTTGCTTGGCTCTTTCTGAAAGGGTTTTTGAGGACACGCCTGAATTCGGCATGTTGCTGGTAACATTTGCAAAGCAACCGGGTTTCCCACTTGTCAATTGTTTATGTTTACTTTCTGCACCGTAATACCTTAGTCCAGTCAGAATTTCATCATTTTCGGTAGAACTAGAAATCGAAATGATGTCTCTATTTATGTCTTTAATTTCAGTCCCAACGTTCTTATCACATTTTCTGACAGTTTCATTCTGCATTGAAAATCGTTCCCTCTTCTTTTTCTCTTTTGTCAGAGCACTTTTCACCCCACCCAAACGTGTCATATACGAGTTAGCAGTTTCTCCGATTGCCGCAACTTCTCTTTCTAGTTCAGAATTTTTCGTGGCTGCTTCAACTATCTGCCCCTCTAACTGATTCGTGCATTCCTTCTGCTTTTCAATTTCAACGTTGCTACTTTCAATTATTTCTTCTTTCTCACGCTCGAGATAAGCCTCCCTTTCTGTGCTTGTCGTCTCTAAAACTTCGTTTTCAATCTTACTTCTCTTGACAACTCCCAATACCTTCTGCTTTTCGTCCTTTAGCGAGCTGATCTCTCGTCGCAATTTCTTTTTTCTCGGGGTATCAGGCGTGGCATTTTTAGGCCCTGCTTCAAGAATGTTGAATGATTTTTCAAGCAAATCTTTTAGTTCTTCCGATTTTTTCTTTGATTTCCTAGTTTTCTTAACGGTTTCTTCCAAACGTAAAATCCTCATACGAAGTGTGCGTTCCTTAGCCAAAGTTTCAGTGTTTGGTATGAGCCTCGTCAGAATTTCGTAGATTTGCACAAAAGTAAAACGTTTCTTGAGATGGACAATGAGACCATTCTTGATAACGACAGGCTCCTCTAGCTTATTAATCTTAGAAAAGTCGTTTAAGCAGTCAGAAGTAAGATTTACCTCCTTTGTGTACATTCCACTCTCCATTTTCTGTGAGTTTCCAACAGAGAAAATATCGGTCGCTTGGAGCCGCTGCGCAGCACTGTTGAAGTTTGAATTGAACTCCTTCCTCAACGTCCGGTACCAGCATGCAGAAAATACTCTCGCGCTTTCAAACCAAGCATTTTATCGTGAAAACAATGCTTTACATAGATTAAACAATCATCAACGTTGATAAAGATCTGTGTGCAATCGTAACTTGAAGAGGTCATGACCTCAAATTTGCTTGACAAAGATTTGTGTTGACTACTACGGTTGCTCAGCAACCAGATATAATTTATGCACATATATCATTAGATAGCCTCGTAATCGGTTTATATTATGCAAAAAACCCCATAATTATTCGTTTTACGTGTGAGAAGCGCGAGCCCAAAGTGGTTGGCCTAATCACGTTGAAAACAGCGATCAACATCAGAAATTTTGAAAAGGCGTGCTTAAAATGGAGATTTATAATTTCGAAATGAAACAAGAAGTCAAAGAAGCTTTGCAGGATGGAGAAGGTTTAAACATGATTGAAAATGATAAAAAAGCAGAGAACTAAGGAAGGTATGATTTCTTTTGCAAAATCGCATTTTGAATTTCGCAAATTTCAGAAATTCAACGTTCGGAGGTCAGTTGAAAGTGGAAACAACAAAGACTTGATCTCGCAGTGGGTGCGAGGCGTAACAGCTGTGCTCCTTGTACATGTGCAGAATCTGCCACCAGAAAGTGTCAAGTGTGCAAGCTGCAAAGCTCAAAGCATAGAACATGGGCAATAATGCACCGTATTTGTAGCTTAGAAATTAAAGTTTATTACCTCATTACTGCTGTTTTTCTTCGATTCTTTCTCTTTGGCCTAAGCAGCATCATCGTGGGGCAGCCACCATTTGCAAGAAATCAAATTCAAATGGCGCTTGCACATTCCAGAGAACGGTTAGCTCCTTCACAGCGTAGCACTCGTTTCATAGGTCCACGCTCCAAAGAAGACTGGGTGCGCAGCGGTGGGCTTTTCTCTAAGCGAGTTTTCATCAACAGCTCGACCAATTTCTCTGACAGGTCATCACTGGAACAAAAGGATGGCAAACAAAAGGCTTTGATAGACTTACTACATCAACGCAAAGCCTCTGTTTAGCACGGGGGTCACAATCTCTCTTTTTTTCATGAAAACTTTTCTTTTCTATAATACCCCTGGAGGGACCATTATGGAAACAAGGTTGCACTGACCTTTTAATGCTATCCCTGCCATTTTAAACTAGGGGTATTTTTATACTAGATCTTTAGTTTTTATTACCATTTTATACATGTAAATAGCCTTTCTTTCCTTTATTACATTTT
>REGL01002090.1:15821-47896 GCA_004194395.1 Aurelia aurita complex sp. Pacific
ACAGAGTTATTGATCCAAATGATAATCCAATTAGGGGATTAAGTTCATTACCTCTGGCAACAAATTAGATGATAGCTGTGAGGCGCCAAAGTGGACAAAAGGGCATGCTGTAAAAACCGGACTTAGAGGCCATTTACATGAGAAATTTCAACCCGGGTTGAGTTGAACACAGGTTGAGTTTCAACTGGGTTGACGGTGTAAGCCTTCATCGCGTTTACATGAAGGAGGCCGAGTTGAAACTCAACACGGTTTCAACTCAACTCGGCAACTCAACCCGTGTTGAAATTTCAACACGGCTTGAAATTCTCATGTAAACGCAAAATTTGTTCAATGATACATTGTTTCTGCTTTGTTGAGAGCGAATCAACGTTGGGGCTCACGTTGTCATGCGCATCGCTGCTTTTGTTCTTCCCTTGATCTCAACGGTCAAGCTAATTTGCATATTACATAAGTGAAGTAAATCGTTACTGCGCATGCGATCTGGAGCCCTTTTGGGGGGATTCCTTGAGGCTCACAACTTAGCCTGATCGTATCCCCAAACGCATTCTGTTCACATGGCAAAATCCATCACGCCTACTGGGCTGGGACGGCCTGCACATGCCATCGTTGGTGGCATTGCTTTGCATGCCCACCCATGCGCAGTAGAGACCTTTTCGTCTCGGCAGGGGTGCTGGAGTGTTCATATGGGAAAATTTTGATCTCGCCTCCATATGATACAAACAGGTCCTTAGGAGTGGACATTGGAACCATTGAGACATATAGGACCCTTAGTACTACATATGAAAATGTTGAATGCGCGAAATTTGTGCATGAAATTAGCAAAGGCATTGATTTCTTTGATATAGGTATATAAATTGTCAAACAACAGCAGACAAATTTTCCATTCCTCTAGCTCGGACAAATATCTAGAAACATTGCATAACCCAGGCCCGATACCAGCGTTAAACTGTTATGAGGGCCTAGAACCAAAATCTTCCGATGCTAAAGTCAACAACTACACCAACAACAACAGCAGAGCAGCAACCTCAGTTTTAGGAACATACGCTACAATCAGCTACAATCATGCGCGAAAGGACTGCTGTGCTCCTTTAACCCTATCTCACCTGGGCATTTTGAAGCAGCCCCTCTTTTTCTTCACTGTTATAGTAGCTATAATCTTTAAGCTTGGCAAATAGATGTACTTTGATGCAAACAATCAAAATCACACCATTAAATCAATTTTATATAGTGACAGTAAAGCTTTAATCTCTGCAACAATTTGAAAAAAAGTATACAAATTTTGTTGACTACACAGTAAAACATTGGTTGCCATGGCTACGAGGCTATACTTAGCATCTCGAAATTTTCATCAGTTGATACAGTACAGATATAAGTTAAAGTAGTAACCAAAGATAAGCAATCACTTTCATAGGTATGTCGTTTGTGGGTATTGGCACCTTGTGGCCAAATTAGTAACTATAATTGACAATACTGGTAATGATTACTCACCAAGTCGGGCAATACAATGCTCTGCTGAAATTTCCAACAATTTCCAACACTGCGTCAGTCATTTTTACACTGTGATGATTTATCGTTGCTGCACTTGTCTTACTTTGAACGAAACTGCCGTGTCGTGTCAAGTGGCTGCTATAAATATGCTTAATTAAAGAGCCGTGGTCACCCATTGTCACCAGGAGTCATTAGCAGTCGAATTCTCTTTAACGATTTGATGAGCTGTTTCAGAGAAGAAAAGAATTCACCACACGTACTTTCCTATGAGAAACTGCCCATCAGAAACTCAAATCTCAGATCGCCAAAATATTAAGAAACTCCAGTACTCGGAAAATAAAGGTTTAAGAACCTATTTAGTTTGATAAAGGAAATCCTTACCATATTTTACTGTGTTTTCACACTCGTTTGCTGTACCTTTATATGACAATTGTTTTGAGACATTTTGCCACTTTTTATACGTTATATTCCTGCTTAATTTTGTCGGAAAAATGTCTCTTTGTAGGGAAATCGCCCCTCCCCGAAATACGCTCCCACGACGCCACTGTTCACGAGGGCATAGGTAGCGAACATGAAGATTGTTATAAAACCTCTATGAAACTCGTAAAGCCCCCGGGGGGGGGGGTAACTCCTATATGTAGCTGAACGGGGACGTGCCGTCCATAAGGATGGGTTCAAAAGCCTCAAAATCCCTAAATATGGCAGGGCCTTTTTTAACATTAGAACTGGGGGGGCAATTGCCCCCCGATCCCTAGACTTTGCCCCCCTCCGGTGTCGAAATATTTGACCCTAGAAAATTATCCCTTATTTCAAGTAAGTGATTTTCAGAAAATAAGCTATTGCCGCCACCACTGCGTAGGCAATCTGGAAAAGCCATGTGTAAATGAATGGAATACGATAACAGGACTGTACCACCAGAGACAGGATGTTTCAGCCAAAGTCAAGGATGTTTCTTCAAAATGTTACTCACGCATATAGGATAAATGTCACAAAATTATCAAAGTTTCCTTGTCACTAATGGCAAGCATGATATTGGGAGATCCATTCTAAGCCAAAGTAAAGGGTTTGGTCCTGAAAATTTTTCTGGTGGCTTTTCCCCAGACCCCCTCATTTCACCTAACTTAAAATTTCTGGCCACGCCACTGCTCACTAGAATTCGCAATGAGTTTTGTAAATTATATATGTCAATATTAAATAAGTCTTACACAACACTCTTGACAAAGTATTCTTATCCTGTTGTACTTTGATTTTAGCTAGCCTGTTTGATATATATTTGGATTCGTAAAATTTCCTATTTTTCTCCAGGACCTCCGAGCATAAAATGCCCTTTCAGCAATGCACAGAAGGGCGTTGCCAAAAGAAAAGAAGGCATTGACCAAAAAAAATTCGGACCCCCGAACACTTTACGCCTTCGGTGCAAATTAATGCCCCCCCCCCGATCTGAAAACACTCCTACGAGCCTGTTTTTTAGCTTGCTTTTCTAGCCAATCACACTAACATATCCCCTTTTTAGGATATGCCTCCCCATTTAAAACCCCTTAAAAAAGGCNGACAAAGTATTCTTATCCTGTTTTACTTTGATTTTAGCTAGCCTGTTTGATATATATTTGGATTCGTAAAATTTCCTATTTTTCTCCAGGACCTCCGAGCATAAAATGCCCTTTCAGCAATGCACAGAAGGGCGTTGCCAAAAGAAAAGAAGGCATTGACCAAAAAAAATTCGGACCCCCGAACACTTTACGCCTTCGGTGCAAATTAATGCCCCCCCCCCGATCTGAAAACACTCCTACGAGCCTGTTTTTTAGCTTGCTTTTCTAGCCAATCACACTAACATATCCCCTTTTTAGGATATGCCTCCCCATTTAAAACCCCTTAAAAAAGGCTCTGAATATGGGTCTCAAAATGTAGTGATTCAAATAGAAATGGGTTGGTTTTAGGTTTTACTATCATGAAACCTTAATAATGGGTTTCGACGAAATGATATTGATATTGGGAGAGCCAAAGTAATGAGGCCAAAGTAAAGGATCTTTCTTCAAAAATCTTCTTCGCGCTCTAATTCATAGGATAACTGTTACAAAACTATCAAAGTTTTTCTTGCCGCTAATGGCAAGCATGATATTGGGAGATGCATTCTAAGCCACAGTTTGCCCCAGATCCCTCATTTAATTTGCCCCATGTTGCAACAAATTTTCTTGTGGGCTTCGCCCCCAAACCATGACATTTACATTAGCCACTCAGATGTCTGAATCTAGCCTTGGGGCACAGTGGCGGATTTAGGGGGGCAAGTGGGGGCAATTGCCCCCCCCTTCAAGATGAAAACTCAGCTTGGCACCCCTATTTTGGCGAGAAAAGCGCCCCTCATCCTGACCCTAACGCATAATTTTCTAACTGTTTCGATTTAAATGTGGGGGAAACAGATAAATCAAGGCCTTATTTAGTAACGAATCAAAGAATTTTCTTTAAAAAACGTCCAAAAAATTTTCCTGCGCCTTCGGCGCGCTCATTTTCTACCATATTCTTGGTGCCCTCTTTGCAAGTTGGCCACCCTTCAACTTCGGGCTGGATCCGCCCCTGTTGGGGCAGGTCAGGGTGTCAGAGAGTAAGCGTTAAAAATTTCGTCAGAAACTTGAGGACTATGCTCGATATCAGGGGGCCCCATTTCGATGCCGGCCCCACCGGACGAAGAAAGCAAGGCCGCCACTGTAAATCTCTAGAAATATATCTGCAGCAGTGTTGGGACCACAGTGGCAATTCATACGTTTAAAAGATGAGAAACAAATTAAGAAACTTTTTAGTGCTAAAATGCGAAAATTTGCTTGTTGAATTATGAAACGTTTAGTGCTATGGTCAGATCCAAGTTTCTTATAAAGAAAAAACATATAAAATGTTATTTGTAGTATATTTACGTTCTTATTCCATTCCATCCCTTGCATGTTACATTCAGTTCAATTTGGAAAAAAAATGGGTATGTTTTACTCCAAATCCTTTAAGGACAAGTCCGGTGTTGGTGTGATTGATGATAAAATGCAAGATGTAATGTATGATACTTTTTTCCACTATTCTTCGCCTTCTCTTTGTGAAATTACGTATTCAAATAAGCAATTTGAGCCAAATGACGTCATATCGCGCAAATGAGAACGAGGCTGTGTGATTGTTTGTTCGTCTCTTTATCGTAGCAAGCCTCTTTATCGTGGTCTCATACCATTTTCAATGCACCAGTACACGATGGAGTGGCTAGCAGCGATTAAGAGGCGAAAAACAATCGCATAGCCTCGTTTTTTTATATGTGCGATATGACGTCACTTCGCTCAAATTGCTTATTTGAAGACGTAAATTCACAAGGAGAAGGCGAAAAATAGTGGAGAAAAGTATCATACATCATTCATAGCAGTATTATCTTGCATTTTATCAGCAATCATACCAACACCGGACTTGTCCTTTAAAGTGGGTATGAAAAAAGTATGTGAATTGATAATAAGGGTGGGTATGACGCTACAATTTAGGAGGCACGTCCCTGTCATCTTTTGGTCCAAATTACCCCCGGGGTAAAACCCTTATTACTGAAAATCTGATAATTTCAAGAAATTTTCATTACTGAGCAAATTCTTAGTTTCTTTCAAAAAAATACGTGTATTCATCAAAAGAACTTGCAAAAGTTAATTCTCGAGGTTTATATTAGGTAGGGTAATATAATGCTGCTCAACTGCCAAAAGTACGAACTACGTCCATTGGAGTTGAGTCCATTGCATACCTTGGAAATGAACTGTGGCATCATTTACTGCAATAAATAAAACAATCCAACAGCCTTCCTATGTTCAAAAAGCAAATTAGATGTTGAAATGGTGGAAAATGCAACTGTTTAGGCATTGCAAAGTATATATCCCGCAAGTTGGGCTTCTAGCATGATAGACTTTAACTCTGATTTATCCTGTAATATATATTAATAGTTTCATTGTACATTATATATATTGTAAATTGTAGGCTGTAATTAGCTTAGCTGTAATTTAGCTATTCATTTTTTTAGCCTACTTTAAATAGATATCTAATAATAATGATAATAATATAGCAGTTGCACCAAATCGGGCACCAAATCCTTCTTTTTTGTGGGATATGTTCCACAAAAAGGACAATCATTACAATCTAAGATCAATGAATCCGTTGATGTTCAAACTACAACAACTCCTTATGACAACGTTAGTTTATCTTTTCGTGGTAGCATACTAGAATCATCTGCCTAATGATACACTTGAATTTTTCGATCGCAACAATTTTCCTTGGTATGTAGTTTGAGACAAACATAAATTTTTGATCTCTATGTCCAGATGGCTTCGGGGTAGTCATTGCCTTTTGCTCTTCGGGGTATCGTTCCAGTAGTATTGTATAGTTGTATAGTAATTTTCTAAAGTAGGGAAGGGTGTGGTAATGAATTGAGCAACATCTCATAATGCATAGCTGGTAAGACGACAATAATGCACAAACATTGTCAAATTTGTCGTTTTATTGACATTCAGTGCTGCTTGGTTCCTGCCAAAAAAGCTCAGCTCTGATAGAGGCTGTTAGATATTTTAACCCTATTTTGGTTGGGGGGGGGGAATTGGCCCCCCCTAGTAGACTTTTTGTCATAACTCTGTCAGTATGACAATTATGGCCGGGAAATTTTCTGACGTTTTGCAAATACTTATTGTGCAATGACTCAAGAAGTTTCATAAAAATATTTTGACAAATAAGGGGGAGGGAGACAATTTTCCGGAACTGACTCTGTCAAAATCGCCAATTCTAAAATATTAATTTTCGTGAAAAAAGCAGCAAAATTGCAAAATTTTGCAAAGATATTTTGCAGGATAGTGCTATTTGATGTATTCTATCATAATGTTCATGTTTGGATGGAAATTGTGCTCCAAATTAAATTTTATCGCATTTTTCCTGATTTAGACCGATTTTGACACTTTTCTTGACCACACAAGGAAAAATGCTGACGCAAGCAATAATGATGGCTAATTTTAGGTTAATTTTTATATTTTCATAAAGTACATGCCTGGGGCTATTAGTACACCAAATCTGGTTGCTCTATCTATTTCCAGTCAAGAGTTAGGTAGGGGGGGGGGCTTTTTTGCCCCCCCCCAACCAAAATAGGACGCGTCAGATAGCCCAACCACTATAGGGTTAAAAAATTTCCAATTTCGGCATCTAAAATAGGTCCACTTTCCCCGAAGAGCGGGAAAAGTGGGTCTATTTTCAAAACCCGTACAATATCGGGATATAAGAGGGTAAATGATTAAACAAATTAATGGAATTATATTTCCAAACTATTTTCTTTTCGATAGAGCCATATATTCGCCTTTTATCGCAAGCAATCCTGTTCCCCCGACGAAAATAAAACTACTACCGTTCTTATGCGACGATCCACCATCGTTTCAATTTGTAAGCAGTGATCGAATTTGATAGTAACGATAGAATAAAAATGTTTGCAGATTGTTTACTACCATTTTCTGGTTACAACACAACAATATCTTATTACTCGTGAGAGAGGTGAAACGCCCTTTGCGTATTGTTCTGCGTGAGGAGAGTATTAACGATTTGATCAATGTTTTAGGTCCCTTTTCAGTCATTTTGTAACCATGAAATTTTCATAAAGTTGAATTTACCTGTAAACCTAGTGCTGGTAAGACAGCGAGAAAAATCACAAAACTATCTCGATTTTTCGGCTTTTAACTAGGATTTGAATAGTTCAAATCTGCGAAGTACTCTTGGTGCTATGAATTTTCAAAAGTAGCAACTTTTTTCTGGCTAACCCGGTAATTCCATTCATTTCTTTAATCATTTATCATTTCATATTCCTATATTGTACAAGTTTTGAAAATAAACCCACTTTTCCCGATCGTTGGAAAAAGTGGTCCTTCACGTATATTTTTTCATAAGAAATGAGAAACTAAGAATTTGGTCCAGCACTGAAAGTTACTTAAAATTATCAGATTGTCAGTACTCAGAGTTTCTTATGAGTTTCCTAGAGGTTGCATAACAATCTTTATGCTCAATCCTCACGTGAACATCTCAAAACAATGTTATTGAATTTTACCCTGGTTTTACGACCGACTGCGCAGTGCACCAGATGAATAGGAGGCTCGTAGAACTGATAGAGAGGTTCCGTTTTGAGTTGATACCGGGATTCGACCGTTTACACGATATCGGATTCATTTCATGCCATTTTCTGAGCGTTTTCATTGGAAAACGGGGAAAAGGTATGAAGGATATCGGATTGGTGCGTTCTCGTGTAAACAGAAGGCCAATCCGATATGAAATGAAAACGGTATCGTGTAAACAGAAGGCCAATCCGATATAAAACCAATCTGGTATGAAACGAAAACGGTATCGTGTAAACGGGGCCTCTGTAGCGTTGGAGGTTTTATCACTATTGTATACATTCGAACATTCTACAAATGTATCAAGCTATCGTTCGATTCGGATTTTTTTTCAAATCTTAGCTAAAAGATCTATTGGGCCTAAATCGCCTGATACATTTTTCTCAAAACCACTGATACTAAAACGCCACAAAAACAGTTTTCTACAAAACTGCTCTAACATAAAATTTGCTATCAGAACTTCAATAAATGTTCATTCTAGCTATCAATGCAAAAGCGTCTTCCCCTGAGCGATACTCTAATCAGCACATGACTTTGCGACAAAAAGTTATCACAGATTGACATTTTTGTCCATTCAACTGAATTAGATGAGCGTAACTAGAGGGTCCTTATGTAGTGAGGCTACACCAAATAGTCCCAGTTATCTCAACAACAACAGCAATGACAACAATAACAAGAGTATATTTTTCCATAAGACTATCAATAACAATAACTACGAACTTGCAACCAGTTTAAGCATTTCCAATGTTTAGACATTGCAGTCCAAGTGATATGATACAGGAAACGATTGAAAACAAAGTAGAAACATGCTAAGGATTTCCTTTATCAAAATAAATAGCTTTTTAATTTGTATTTTCCCAGTACTGGAGTTTCCTCTTTTTTTTGGTGATCTGAGAGTTGAGTTTCTTATCGGCAGTTTCTAATAAGAAAATATGTGTATCTTTGTTCCCAAAAAAGAAATTTTTTTAAAATTATTTAACTGCTTTTGTCAGAGCTGAGATTTATTGCCAAGAAACAAGAAGCACTGAATGTCGATTAAACGAAACTTTTGAAATTGTTTGCATTTGATTGTCGTTTTACGAGTTAGACCAACATTACCCCACCCTACCCTAGTGGCTAAAGCCCTCCCCCTTCCTATAAAGACTAGAAATCTCACAAATTTACAAATCAATTTTTGGTGAGGATGAAGTTTAATTAACTTTCTGACAAAAACTGACGGTGTAACAAAAAATAAGTTGACCTTTATGAGCTACTAAAGTTTGATTTTACATTGACAAAGAAAAAAGGAAACTCGGGGTATTTGTACGCGTTTACATTAGTAGGAGAGTAGAAAATAGAGACATAGTCGTAGGAGGGATGGGGCTAACGTTAGAAACATTTTCAAAAGCCTCGGCGTAAGTTTTCCTTCAATCGGGCAAAACTGTTGCGACCAGTTCATTGTTTATTGGACGCCTCCCCCCCCACCCCCATCTTCCCGTACGCTCGTGAATAGAAATGTTGCACTCGTGATATATGATCGATTTCGTTGTCGTCATTTCGTTTCGTCGTTTCGCGATTCCATCGTTTATAGTCGTTCTAATTTAGTAACAAATTGATGCCATAACAATACCGAAGATAAAGCTACGAAAGAATCCGAAGAATAGAATCAGATTCCCCTGCATACATGATGAAGTAATTGAGTAATGTATACAAATTCCACTCTAACGACCTTTAATTAAACCATGACTTACGCAATGAAGGGCAATAAAACTAAGAACCTTTTGAATTTAAAAAACGTTACCCTAAATGATGCACGATCACAAATTATATATATGTATCGTTTCTGCCATAATACCTAAATTTGTTGAACCTTTAAAAGATAGAGCAAGCCCTCCCGTGATCACATTATTCGACAAGACGGGAAGAGTGAGGACGATACGATCACAGAGTAGAGATACGATGGCATACTTCCGGGCGATCGCGAGAGAGTTAGCATCTTCAGACGATGAAGAGATAGAACGAGGAGGAGCTAACCGCGATGCAGCAAGACGTGCAGTGGGGGCAGAGCCCACAGGAGAGGAAAATGCTAACGCTCCAAGAAGTGGAACGAGAACAATGTATTTTTTGCTGCCTGATGAGGTAGAACGGATTTATTCGAGGAGAAGAGGTGCTGGCGAGGCTAGCGCGGGAGAGGTGCCAAGAGGTCGAAGGAGACAACGGATACATAGAGAGAATAGGGTTGTTCGGGTACAGATCCAACGAACGATGTCGGGGGACGACGTACGGAGAGCGATGCGAGCTGCATTATCACCGTATGAGTACGTGCGAGGTCATAGAGTACAAAGGCCGACAAACGATGAAATTCGGAACCTTCTGCGATCACCCACGGTCAGGTATGGATATTTAGTGCATAGAAAATGGTATGATTTAAAATCTGCTTGAAAAACCACAGCCATCACAGCCTTTGTCAGTGTGACACTCATAAAGATATGAATTGTCACAAATGTACAGAAAATGAAAGTAGAATGTTACACTTAATCTTTATTATGCTTCAATTTCACTTTAGAATGCTACGATTTATTATTATCATTGTTATTATTGATAAATCGATTTGACGAAGATTTTTATCGAAACTTTTTGCACAAGTAACAGTTGGGTTTACTTACATATTGCCATTCTTATGATTATGATTATTACGTTTATTATTGCCCCGCGAAGTGGGGCCTTCTAGCCTTGCGCGACCGCGTTATTGTTGCTGCAGCCGGATGGGAGATGGAACAAAAAAAAGATTCTTCCACATTTTGTCACGTGATGTATTGTCGATCTTTATTGTGCATTGTTGCCATTTGTCAACAACATGTGAGTTCAAAGAAATTGGGATTCCTTGCTAGCCTACGTGTTGACCCATTATCCAAATAAAGAACGGGTCTATGAATTAATGGACGAAAATTTTCTTTTACAGTTTCAGATTTCTTTAACTTAATTAGGCAGCCTTTGTTAAGATGGGTTTCATGCATTATCTGAAAAGGAGGTTAGCATAATTAATTGTGCAGCCGTAGCAAGCTTTATCTCTCTCTATTTAGTAAACTCTTTATTCTTTAGGATAATAAGTCTACTCGAAGGCTAATTCCTTGCATGTTCGACAGGGTAGATGAAATCTGTTAGAACTGTTGCTTGCACAAACAGAATTTGGTTTGGTTTGGTTGAAGTGTCTGTATACCCTGCAGTATGAACGGGGGAGGATAATTCGGGGGGAGGGTATGGAAATGGTTCGAAAGAACATTGACGAGGAGGTGGGAAAATCAAAAATAGTCATTTTCTCAGTAAAAGGGTTTGTGCAAGGTTAGAAAATCTAAAAGTACCCTATTCTATCGAAGTTGCAAACACTGGCAACAATAGCCTGATAATCAGACCCAAATCTGGTCTAGTTATCAGGCTATGACAATTTGTATCTTGCTAAGAAACAATGCTGTGTCTGAGTTATTTCTTTGTTCTACTGGGTGTCCCGAAAGAAAGTACTCCCCTTTAAATATTCACCCAAAATTTGATTACATGGCCGATCTTCAATTTCTCTCTTTAGCGAGTAGATCTTGCACTTATTTTCCAAGATATACCGGTAGCTGATCTTGAAATGAGTTAAAGAATAGCAAATTTAGCTCTTTTTTAGGGCTACCTGGTTTTGAATCATACTGCAAAAAAGCACTGATGATTGTGCATGTAAAATGTTTAACTTGATCATAAATGATTGAATTAATTGCGCACTATCATTGGAGACTTCAATGATGATAAAAAGTCTGAAAATTTTTACTCTTGGCAAGATTTATTGAGTATGTTGCTTAAAAACTACAGCTCAAAATAAGGTCTTTAAACGGGCAATTTGTCTACCGTGATACACCAAAAGCAGACGTTTTATCATCTGTTGATATTTTTGGGTCTTTGACAAAGCAATTCAAAAAGAAAATTTTATCCAGGCGAAAATTACACTCGATTCTTGATTCTTAACAAGCGTATTGAGTCCCTCGATCTGAGATGTCCAGAATCCTTCTGAGTGGTGTATCCCGTTTCTGAAAAGGCGTATGAGATTTTCTAAAACAACGGGATTTTAGGAATTTTTTTACAGATTTTTCCTGGAAACAAACGGAGGCTTGCCGAAGGTGAGCGAGATTTTTACAAAGTGATACGCCCCTCGCATCTTTCTTATCGTTATCTTTGCTGTTCATATCTATATCACTGCTATCATTTCGTAACGTATCACATCTTCTTTTATAGAGCTGTATTCTATAGATCAGGAGCCAGTGGCCACAATGTTGTGAGGGTGCGCTATGGAGGCAATTTTCCAACTGGAGATGCACTGCTGCGAACATATTTTCGCAGCAATAGTAAAGTATATGTGCACCTTTACGAGTCGTTGAACACCGGGGGTGACAATGTCGTTCCTGCATCTGCGTCAACTGCGAATGATCCTGTAGCAGTGACTATTCCCGAAGGTAGTGGGCAGCAAGGGGAGGAAAACAGTAGCTTTGTGCCAAATTTTAACCTCTTGTCAATGGAGACCGAGGGGGCCCTGCAGTCAACCCCCATTAATGCAGCATCAAGTGCCAGAGAATTGCAGGATATTCCTGCAATACATCCACAACAAGAGGCCCCAACAAGTAAGTATCATCCATGACTTACATTGGCAATGGTGCTGTGCCCGGTAGAAATGTTTGCTTCAACTCTCGCCTGTCACTAAAGGTGTGTTCATGTATAGTTTTGGACGCCGACGGGGAAGGGGGCAATTTTCCCAATGGCTATAAGGTCTAGGGGCAGGGGCAAATTGCCAGTTTTTAACCCTGGGTCTCCAAAAGGTCTCGGCAGCCCTGTGTATAGTATATCAATTCATTTACACTCAAATCATCTTTGATTATGAAGGAGGCCTGACCCTACTTCCTTTTGTATGTTATTTAATGCTTGCACAATAGGGGAGACCAGGGTCAATTGTAACAATTTTTGGTAAATCAGCCATATCATCCAAAAATGATTAATTGCGCTCTTGAAGGTAAATGATAATGTAGTTGCATCTCTTGGAATAAAATTGACATTAGTTTCCATCACGTGATGCCAATTTTTGTGACGCTGTGATAGTTTAAAAATCAGTGGTCAAGTGTTAAAATTTCTCCGGTAACGTGCAATTGTAACAGATCTTTAAAATCATCACAGAACATTATTGCACGACTCTGCTTTTTCCATGAACATAATGTAGCACCAAGGGGAAGATTATTCATGGCTTTGAATAGAACAAGTTAACAATAAGACGTGGTTTTTATTTTTTTGGAAATTTGGGTGCATCAGTTCAAAAAATTGAATGGATTGAGAACAAATTTCCTTTTTTACAAATTTCACTGTGTCACTCCAATGTTTGTGAAACATCAAAATAGTTAAATAGATTAGTTGCTGCACTACCTCAGCACCTCAGCACCTCAGCACTGGTACAGCTGTGTCTCAGCACTGCCCCTCCCCTTGCCACAAATGGCTATGATATGGAAATCAGGCTTGTTAAGTACACTCATTTTTTTTATAAGAAACTAAGGTCTGGTGATGGTACGAAGTTTCTTTAATTTTTGGGCCATTTTGTTAGCAAAAGTTTCTTATGTGTTTCTTATGCTGTTAATGCCAGATGTGTAGAGTTCATTTCGTTTCGTCTAAACGGCTCCCAAATTACTTAGCAAGATCTCAAAACAAGTACATAACATAATTCAAAATAATGCCCAAACAGTTGCTATAACTGTACACTGTCAAAACATGGTCAAAACATTTTTGATTGCGATAGGAAAATTAAAATTTTAAATTTCAAAAGTTTCTTAGCTTTTTCAATTCAGGTAGGGTTGTTTCTTAACTTTCGAAAAATTGAGCCTACCGTTTCTAATAAAAAAAATGAGTGTACCTAACTTTTGCGTTTTGTTGCAAAAAATTATTCCCGTTGAATTTCCTTGAATATCACTTCAAATATGCAGCGTAATGAGGGGGTGCAAGATGGTATACCAAGACATTTTATGACATTTTCACTTAAAATCTTTGAAAATGGGATTGCATAGGAGCGGTGTAAGGGGATTCTGATCCTTTGCAAATTTTGTATACGTGTCAAAAGTTATACTAGTTCATTATTGAAAAAAAAACAATATATTCCATAAATCTTAACGGGTTGCAGACAGACAGACTTATCGGCATCTTTTGTATCGTAGTCGTTCTTTCTGACAATGAAAATGAAGTAAATGCAGAAGTGAGAGAAAATATTGCACAAATTGGCGAAAACACAGGTAATAAAAGTTGATCTCTGTTTTATTGTGACAAATTTTGAAGTAACGAAATGATGACTATGCTCTATATTTGTGTAGAGTCTCGGAGATTCTCAAGGGGAACTTTTTGTTACTGTAAAGGGACTTTACTGTGATAAAATTATGTCTTTAGTTTCATAGAAAATGCGCTTTTAAATTTCTTTTGGAACACTAAACATATGCAGATGGAAAAGGTAGAAGATCAAACTCTAGTTTTTTTGTGGAATGCATTTTAAAATAAAACGTTGTTATAAGCATGAGCAGTTTCTTATAAGGAGTGAGGTGAGGCTGAGTGAGGAAAAATAGTATATCATTGATAAGTACCCCTCTTTTTACACAAGTGTTTGCCTGCCAACCACGATGTGTGTGATGTGACCAGTTCTAGTCTCCAACGGAGGTTTTCACAAAATCGTGGTTGGCTTAATAACGACAAAACTGGAAAATTTGGCAAACACTTAAGTAAGAGGGGTAATTAATAAATCTTGTAGTAATTTTCCCCACAACTTATGTATTTGCTAATTTTTAGGTTGGGTTCAAACAGTCGAATTAATTCAAAAATACAATCCTCGCAAAATGTAATAGTTTGTCACTTTCATTCGTTATCGTTATTTTCTATTGTAATGAATGAATCGTATCCATGCCACTGCAAGCTTGCCTTTCTCGTTGTTTTAGACGGGAGAGCAGATGAGGTGGAGGTGGTCATTGAGGACGAAGAAGTCAGTAGCAGTGCAATATTAGATTTCCCGGAAGGTGAGTAGCAAGTGTAACGGAGTTGTTCATTTTGGGGATTATGAATATCATGATTGTGAGGGAGAAAATTCGGCTAATGACGTTGATGGGCGGGCTGTGATTAAACTTTTGATCAGTTTTCGATTGAGTAACGCAGAAGGGGAGGGGGTGGATAGCTTAAATAGACAGATGCATTGGGTTTGCCATTTTCACTCGTGAAGTCACCCCTTTAATTCATCAGTCAAAAAAGCACACCCAATAATTAACGGGCCATTCAAAATAATCTAATTGAGACAAAAATCAATATTGATACCCGATGTTTAGCACCCCAAATATTGTTGCTATTTGGGATCTTTACCAAAAGTGAAATTGCAGAATTTATTTTGTACCACAAAAAACACTATTCAGATGGCATATCCCCGCCATCCCCTTGGCTCTTTTCACGTATTGGCAAGTATCGCTGTATTTGATTCAAACTAGAATAAAAAAGTGTTACATAACTATGTGAACTAAGAACCAGTTGCCAGCTCGGCTTAATGCAGTCACTCACATAAGCGTACGGGGCGGGGGGCCGGGGGGGGGGCGGCAGCGAAAATCAGCCACAATCGGGCAAAAATCTGCCCTCAGTCGGGCAAAAATGTTGGTAAACAATGGAATTTGTGTCGGGCCGCCCCCCTAGATTTTTTCTTCCCGTACGCTTATGGTCACTCAATAATTATCCATAAGGTACTGTCTTGTCTAGAATGTTGTAATTTACAGTTTGCTTTGTTCCACCAGCTGGTATGGTGATTCACGAGAACGTCTTTGATCCTGCTGAAATGAGAGGTAAACTGGTTGAAAATTTAAATTGATCTACTGACCGATCTTTGATATCNGGGGGGGGGGGGGGGGCGGCAGCGAAAATCAGCCACAATCGGGCAAAAATCTGCCCTCAGTCGGGCAAAAATGTTGGTAAACAATGGAATTTGTGTCGGGCCGCCCCCCTAGATTTTTTCTTCCCGTACGCTTATGGTCACTCAATAATTATCCATAAGGTACTGTCTTGTCTAGAATGTTGTAATTTACAGTTTGCTTTGTTCCACAGCTGGTATGGTGATTCACGAGAACGTCTTTGATCCTGCTGAAATGAGAGGTAAACTGGTTGAAAATTTAAATTGATCTACTGACCGATCTTTGATATCTACAATCCATTGATTCCCTACTGCATTGCCGTTTTAATGGGACATTACCCAATTACCTCCAGAGAAATACGAGACAGGAAACATATGACAATGTAGTAAGATGGTAAGGCTTACCTCTGACAAAACTAGGGTTTCTTAATGCTTTCAGCAGCATGAAAATTGAGTTCCTGCAATCGAGAGAGGCTTTGGAATTTTCCCACACATAAGAGAAAGTACCGTAACAGCTCTATAAAGCCTCCAGGGGGGGGGGGGGCTTATATTTAGTTTCGGAGAATCCAGAGGGAGTTTATTAGAGAAGGACCCAGAAGGAACCCACCATTTTTCGAATTAAACATAAATTCGACATGGTTTTATCTCAAACCATATCAAAATTAACATGCAAACTTATTTACCTCAATGAATGGAGAATCTTAGGGAATGTAGAGTGTGATATAAATGGGGGGGGGCTTAATAGAGAGGGGAAGCTTATTTAAATATTGGCTCAGAGGGGAGGGCGTTGTTAGAGAGGGGGGCTTAATAAAGCTTTTAAGGTAAGTGTTTCAGGCAATTAAACCGATCAAATTTGTCAAAAGGTATAATTTGTCATGCAATATTGCTAGTTGTTATTGTTGTTGTTACTTGCCCAAAAGTTGGCCAAGAACTGTTACATAAAGAACACACTTACGAATAACACACCAAACGCTTCTGAATACATAAGTAATTATACTGTCACATGTGATGATCTTTCCTTTTCATAGGATTTGATGAGCGCATCGACAATTGTCTGGATCTAGCACCTACTAGCTCCGAATTAAGCACTACCCCAATATTGCATAATTTGGACTTTGAAACGGTAAGCATCATACAACCAATGATTATTAAACATGCCAATTACATGACCAGAATCATTCTTGCTGGGCAAAGGTAACATAAAAATGTGTACCGCTTAAAATTTTGACACATTCGATCTCTTGAGGGTGTTAGATTCACCAAGTAGCAAAAATTTCTTCTCAATTAAGGCTATTGGTCAAATGATGCTAATTTCTCTGGAACGAAAAGCCTGACATACATCACAAGACTACTGGCCAAATCATCTGGCCACCCTGCATAAAAACCTTAGAAATACCTAATAAATGTAATCTAATTGTCAATGTAACTGATCTGGCTATTTTCGCAATGGCCTTTAATGATATCATCATAAATAATTGAAGAAATCCCGAAACCCGAGCATAAAAATTGGCCAAAACAGCAACCCGTGACACATCTCAAAACCCGAAAACCCGTACGATTTAAACGTAAAACCCGAAGCACGAAGGCTGAAATTGGTCAAATCCGCAACCCGTGAAACCCCAAAGCCTNCAAATCATCTGGCCACCCTGCATAAAAACCTTAGAAATACCTAATAAATGTAATCTAATTGTCAATGTAACTGATCTGGCTATTTTCGCAATGGCCTTTAATGATATCATCATAAATAATTGAAGAAATCCCGAAACCCGAGCATAAAAATTGGCCAAAACAGCAACCCGTGACACATCTCAAAACCCGAAAACCCGTACGATTTAAACGTAAAACCCGAAGCACGAAGGCTGAAATTGGTCAAATCCGCAACCCGTGAAACCCCAAAGCCTACTCCATATGGTCAAAGTTCGTTTTGAGGTTTTTTTACTGGGTGGACGGATACTTTCTGCCAGTACTGATTTTCTTGGATGTATAGATTTTGCAAAGAAGTAGCGGAGGTTGTGCCACGAACTGATAAAGTTCTAGCAATTCCCTAGGTGAGGTATTCAACATTTGCATTTGTTCTTGGCAGGCAAGAAGACAAGCATTCAGACTCAGAAGAGCTCTTGTCCTGGTAGCATATGAAGAAAGAACGATTGATGAAACAAGAAGGTACATTGGTGATAGTTGAAATTTTCATATTCCGTAAGAAGCTTTTAGTGCAGTGGCCTGCTATAAGTTTCTTATAGCCGTACCTGGAGAATATAAGGCTACAAATCATCAGCTTTCTTTTAACTCACTTGTTTCGAAACATCTAGCCTACCGTCTATAGAACATAAAAGTTGGAGGAGGGGGGGGGGGGGTATGATGCTTGGTCATACATTCAGCACATAGCGATTTCTTGATTTTAGAATGTTTTTGCACCAGTGCATATTCCATTTCATAGTTGCGAGATTTGATAGTAGATACGAAATCCTTCATAGATAGCTTGCAATACATTATTTGTCATGAAATCTTTATTTGCTTTCTAGGATTCTACGAGGCTTTGAAGTGGAAACTGCTTGTCTTTTTTTGCCGTTGTCAGTATATACCAGCGATTTTAGAAATGGTAAGAATTGCGCTCTTAGAGCTTTTATAACGAGAGGAACCATCGGAGCAAAATGATGGCCAAATGATTCGAAAGAACCAATATCCGGAGTCTTTATACTGCAAGACATTTACTGCATGTAATTCCAAATTGTTATTTGCCAATGGTATTCCAAGATTCCTTTTCTTTGAATTTGCACATATACTGTATCAAATCTTGAAAGTTGCTAAATGGAGTGATGATTATAGCACCGTAACCATGGTAAAGAATATTTATTGCGTAGTCAATAAAATTACCCATGAAAATATCTTTTGCTACTATAAAAAAGGAGGGACTACAGTCCACCCCTCACATATTGACCGCTCCAAAACGATAAGGTGAGGTAGGGGTAAGACATTTGGAATTCTCTGAACTTTTTAGAGACTAGTATGGTTGACTGATTTCAAACATTGTTACGTATTCAGTTTCAAAAACTGGTTACTTAGTTACTCTGGAGGAAGTTGAATAGAATGTCCACAAAATCATATATATATGAAATATGAGATATATATATATTTCAGCTATTACATGCCTTGGCGGAGAAGCGAGACCGCAGATAATGTTGTGCATAGCATCATCGCGAGACAGCATATCCTGCCTTGAACGAATCTATACCTCAGGTAAGAGATATTAGCCTTTGCTGAAAGCATATTATATAGAAGTGGGAAAATGTAGCTACCATTAAAGCTCTATAAAGCCACCAGGGGAGTGGGGGCTGATGCAATTTATGACACTCCAAAGGGGAACGCAAAGAAGAGGGGGCCTACTAGAGACCATTAGAAAGGGGGCTTATACACACTAGCAAATGACCAAGATGTACGTGATAGCTTTTGAGATATTTTACCTATGATCCCCTAGATCTTTTTCTTTGCCTGATTTAATATACCATGTTAAAAGTGCAATAAAAAAATTCGACACAGTTCTATCCTGAACCATATTAAAATTAACATGTAAACTTCATTTGCAAAGGTACATACATGGACAATCTTTGGTAGCACCTGAAATTTGATATACTTGGGGGGCTTAATAGAGAGAGGGGCTTATCTAAATCTCGGCTCAGAGAAGACAGGCTTATTAGAGAAAGGGGTTGAGTAGGGGGGGGGGCTAAATTGAGTAAAAAGGGCTTTTTCGGTATTTGATGTCCGGCTTCTAAGCCATTGTACTGTACGCAAAAAATGTTATATTCATTTACAGTATTGCAAATGTCGTTTGTTTTTTGTCACATGATATCAATATATGCTGTGAAGCGCATTATCTGCATTTTTTAACAAATTCGTAGTCGCTTCATCAGATCTTTTTTATATATTTCACATTGCGGTCGCTTACAATGAATGAAGCTGCAATGCCATATGTTCACTGGTTCACTGTCCTTATCGTTTTGCTATAAAAGGTTTAACTGCAATAACTTTTGGGGAAGCAAATTTATCACTGTACTATATGAAAAGGGTAGATTGACTCCTTTAAAAAAAATTTTAAATCAACAATTTCCAACACCCTGCTGATAGGCCTGATAGTTAGATTGCTAGATACAACCACCCTTACTTTCCATCATATAGATCTAAACTGGAACGTGGAAAGCATTACGAGGGCTGTTCGTAGAGCCGTTGAAGCTGTACATGCAATTGCAGAGATAGAGCAGAGGTAAGGAGGCACTCATGTCCTGACTCTCTAAATAATCCTTTTACCACTGCCGAATGTTCATTTGATACTGAACGCATTGCTCGTTTGCTATTAGTCATATCATGGCATTGGTGTTACTTCACTTGGAGCTGTGACACAACATCAAACACCACATGTAACTTTTAGGGATCTTACCGCTCAAACTAGGTCGCTTCTCAGCCTTCTTAGCATTCCATTGATGACGTAAAAGTGAAACGAATCGATACCTCCTCAAACAAGGAATCATAATATTACAGCCTCAAGCAGAGGAATGTAACTTTCTGTCTTGATTTTTCTCGTAAAAAAGTCGAAGTTGCAGTTTCACTTGCTTGAGGAGGTACTGATTCGTTTCACTTTCACGTCATCAATGGAATGCTAAGAAGCGACCTTGTTTCTGTCGCGGTTTAGTAGTATCGATACGTAGCATTTTAAATCATACCCACGAGGGACACTCGGCACAAACGCATATGAGGTGTCACTCAGAGGAATCTACAAGCAACCCAAACCAAAATATCACTCTAGCTTCAATGTGACTCCAAAAAATAACCAGGTTTATACTTTGCCTTTTGTGTTTGCAAACGTAACTTATCCTAAAACAATGCCAATTGAGGGCCGTACTGGCTCTTGGAACCAGGAGTATCATTTTCGCAACATTTGATGCCAAAAATGCCAAGGCCATAATTGGAGTTATTTGGAAATATCACTTTAGGAAATACACTGATCCAAAATATTGCACATACCTCCTAGTATCTTCACGCGCTGAGTGCCCCCCCCCCCTTGGAAATCACAAGCCTGGTGCATCATTTGTCAACTTTCTTTCGACTTACAGAAATGATACACCAAATGCAAGACCCAGGGGAGATTCTGGACCACAAATAGTAAGTACACTCTGCAATGTAATCATTCAAATTTTGAAATATGGCAATAACGTGTCACAGTCATATATTCATAAGCCCTTGATACAGTCTACCTAGGAGATAGAAGCAAAATTTCCCAAACAATTTATACGCTCTTTGATTTCTTTTCAAAATGTCGTAACATCTTACAAGAAGTTAAAACTACTCCTTAATAAAATTTCATTCCTAATGATCTCTAATCTAATCAAGCTGCAATTCTTTTTCTAGGAAGGAAATACGTCAATTGGTTGCCAAACCGTTCAGGATGCAGCTGATGAGACGGAAGTATGACAGAAATTCATGATATAAATCTGTGTAATAGGCTCATCTCATGATACGATGGTACTCATGGAAAATACGTAGCAAACTAGAGGGTAAAGCCTAAAAAGCTTGTTATTGCAACATTATATCGATTCCCAATGGAGAATGGTTAAATGACCGAATCAATGAACCATGTTGATGGGATAGTCTGCATCGCTAACTATTGTTAGATAGCTATTATTTACTATTATTTATTCTTAGTAACTATTATCACTAGAGCTACTAAGCTCTAATAATAATAGTAATGATAATAATAATAATAATAATAATAATTATAATAATAATATTAATAATAATAATAATATAAGTAATTAAGGGAATGGAAGGTCGTGAGACCTATAAAGCCCTGTTACGTTCTATCACACCACTAAATCGTGTACGAGAATCTGTCTACTACGTGTTTTAGTCGATCATATGCTCGTTCAAATTGTTGCACTGTCGAAAAGTTGATGACTTCGCTTGATGATTTGTCCCAGTCATTAATGACTCGTTAAAGCTCTACATTCTTCTCAATTGCCAATGCTGCTGCTCATTGCTTGGTGAGCGACAATGGTGCTCGGCCCATCTTTTTAAACTAACGGTTACACGACAAACCTACCCTAGATGGTGTTTTGCAACCTTCATTTGCAGAAATCAGTATGAATAAAAACCATGAACAGACCATGAACAGCTTTGCGTTTCTACTCTTTTTCAGGCTTTGAATGAGGGACAGACGCCAACAGTAAAAGTTCCAGCCAGTATGGAAAGGGTAGGACAAATCTTGATTTTTACGTAAGTTCATGGGGCCAATAGCACTGAAAAGTGCTCGAAACACCTACACCAAGCTCTAGGATCACAATATCTTGTAAAATGTAGCTTATCGATTTGATAGCTTTGGTGTTTTTCACTGGTTGTAGCCCACAGAAAAGCTGCACAATGTTTAGCAAATGAATTTCGTTCCGTTTTTACAAATGTATACGTCGGAAAGAAGCGTACAGTACCTATCATCAGCAACATTTAAGCAAGGAAGAAGAAATCAGTACAAGAAACTCTTAGGCAAATTTACCAACGACTTTGCCACTGTTGCGTGAAAATCATAGCTCAAAAATAAATCATTTGCCAACATGACAGCGAAAGCCTATTTATTATTTTTTGGCAAATTTTTTTGGATGACACTGATGATTTCTAATGATGTCTTTTAAATTGTACAGACAGGCATACCGCAAAAGCTCGATTATGCCGGGGGGGGGGGTGGGCTTATTTGATTTTGGACACTTTTTAGTCATTTTACACCACATTTTGCGGTTTAAATATACAATTTACATGTTAAATGCATAAGTTTGACACAATTTATTTCAGACCATATCAAAATTAAAATGCAAATTTATTTAGCTCAACAAATGGAAAATCTTTGGTAATCTCTTAAGTTTGATGTTGGGGGGGGGAGGGGGGGGGGCTCAATGGAGCTATTGCGGTAGCTGTCGAGTCTCAATTGTTTCACATTATAGGTCGACATTACATTAGGGGCTCGCACATCGGTTGAGTCCCTTTGCAGAGAACTTGCAATTCCCAGGAGATCATGAGCTATAACGATAATGACACAATAGCCGCCAAGCATCGTACCTCTTTNGTCTTGGAAAAGGGGAAACGAGGACAAGAAGAAGACATGGATCAAATACAGGGATTGAAAAGAATTTGTATTGCAGTAAAACAAATTTTTCTGGTTGCTAAGTGGTTGCTAAGCAGAAATTTAGCAACTCCATTGCACAAATTTTTAACTTTTATCAAAAAGGGCCCCAAGGCAAATTTTTCGAGTGAGAAATCAGATTCTATATTAAATTTAGAATTAGAAAGCATGAAGTTAAAAATTCGAAAATTTTGGCCATGAATTAGCTATGAGGCACCTTAAATATACAATTTACATGTTAAATGCATAAGTTTGACACAATTTATTTCAGACCATATCAAAATTAAAATGCAAATTTATTTAGCTCAACAAATGGAAAATCTTTGGTAATCTCTTAAGTTTGATGTTGGGGGGGGAGGGGGGGGGGCTCAATGGAGCTATTGCGGTAGCTGTCGAGTCTCAATTGTTTCACATTATAGGTCGACATTACATTAGGGGCTCGCACATCGGTTGAGTCCCTTTGCAGAGAACTTGCAATTCCCAGGAGATCATGAGCTATAACGATAATGACACAATAGCCGCCAAGCATCGTACCTCTTTGAAGCCAATCATATTAGTGAAACTCTGCCCAAATAACACTGGCCTGATGGATCTGTGCCTGGACGAACAAATACCTATAATTGAAACAACTACCTATAATTAACATCACCAATGAATGCATATATATTCTTTTTCTATTCCTGTTACGTTTGATATAGTTCATTGCTGTCATGCATAATTCTTTTACACGCAATTCCTTTATGTATAGCATTATAGCGTTTTGATGATGATCATGATCATCGGAAAACCCACTCTGATATTCATGTAATTCACTTTATTTCCAGGTTTTAAGGAGGAACAGAGCGGCAAAGGTTCCGCCCCAACCAGCCGAAAATAGCGAAATTGTTACCGTGGCAGTCAGACAAAGAGCTGGCGTAATGGAAAGAAATTTTACACCAGGAACGCGATTCGAGGTGAGCCAAGCTTCTGATATTAGCAGGAGCAAGCTTCCGTGATTGGCATATCTCCACTATTCTTCTATAAGTCTCTATCAAACTTGATCTTTGCCTCTGTTTAGAATTAGATCTTCTAAATTGCTAAGGTAGATACATTCATTTGTTGGTAAGAAACTGAACCTAGGGAATGCATAGACTGATTACATTAGGGAATGCATAAACTGATTTCCACATTGATGCTGTATTGAGTGAAAATAAAAACATCAGATTAAAAACGTTAACGAATACAAGGAATCACGTCGTCTGTCTAGGAAAGGTATTTAAGCACGAGTTTATAGATCAATAAATGTTAACTTTCATTCTCGTCTCAGGCTGTGTACAACTACTTGGGAAGCCTGGATGGTATTCCTCTATATTTCGATTTGTTCCGTTTTGGCGAGAATCACAGAGTGGATCCACATGAATCCATTGTCCAGAATGTGGTATTAAATTTGAGAGAGAGTGAGGTATTTATCTAGACCATCAAATTATCAAATTCCATAAGAAATTCCTCTCTAATTGGCGCATAACGTATATTCTATTAGCCTTTGCCTTTCGTGTGTTTTGGCTTAACACATCTGAAACTCGTCCCTCAAAATCCTGTTGTATCTTTATAACCAAAGATGATATAAAGAATCTGGTTCCAAAGGCGACGTCTACGCAGGGCATTTTTTAAGGATTTTTGAGTGGTGGGGCATTTTTCAAAAGGGCCGACGCTCACCACCAGAAATTGTGCAGGGTTCTTCAGATGTTGATATATGCTAAAAAATCTAGGTATTGTTGCAAGGGCTAGATGGGTTGTTTCAAACATGTATCTTGAAGGCATCTTTTTGGTTAAGATGTGTTCTTACCAAGGACATTAGCTCAGTGGCGTGGCCAGGGTAAATTAAAATTAAGTGGGGGGAACCGGCAAGAGGAGGTCTGGGGGCGAAGCCCCCAGGAAATTTTTGGGGCCACGCCCTTNGGAAGCCTGGATGGTATTCCTCTATATTTCGATTTGTTCCGTTTTGGCGAGAATCACAGAGTGGATCCACATGAATCCATTGTCCAGAATGTGGTATTAAATTTGAGAGAGAGTGAGGTATTTATCTAGACCATCAAATTATCAAATTCCATAAGAAATTCCTCTCTAATTGGCGCATAACGTATATTCTATTAGCCTTTGCCTTTCGTGTGTTTTGGCTTAACACATCTGAAACTCGTCCCTCAAAATCCTGTTGTATCTTTATAACCAAAGATGATATAAAGAATCTGGTTCCAAAGGCGACGTCTACTCTACGGGGTTCAAATATGTAGAAAACATCTTCATTAGCAAAACACTCATTTCTTTTATAAGAAACTAAGGTCCAGTGCTGGTAGGCGCGGTTCCTTATAAATTTCTTATATTTTTCGTTTGGAAGTGTAGAGTTAATTTTGTTTTATCTGCAGGGCTCCCAAATTACGTAGTTCGATCTCAAACAAGTAACTAAGTAACATAATTGGCACTAAAGATAATGTCCAAACTGTACTCTTTCAAAACATTTTTGAGTGCGACAGAAATATTGAAATTGTTAATATAAAAGTTTCTTTGCTTTTTCAATTCAGGTAGGGTTGTTACTTAACTTTCGATAAACTGAGCCTACCATTTCTTATAAGCGGTTTCTTATAACAAAAATATGTTTATATCTTCTGCTACATGCCTGCATTAAGAAGAGAAGTTTTCGGATTTTTGGAAGTTGCTTTTAAAGCCCCTTTAGAACCCAGCTTTATGGGAGGTTACCACCCCAGGATCTCGGGGGCTTCATATGCAGTGGAATTTGAGGAAGGTCTGGCGTTTCCTGCGTCCTTTGTTGAAACTGTTAAATCCTACCTGCACATACGACCTATACAGGCTATGTGAATATTGCGTTTAGCATGGGGAACTTTTTATCACAAACAGTTGTAAAAACTCTCTGAGAAACAAACATGTAAGCATCAAGCTTCCTTCTACTTCGCAATTCCCTTGATTGCAGGTATCGTACATGCAAGTCGTGCAGGAAACAAGCCAGATTTTTGAGAGGACTGTAAGTACTATTCACATTAATGCTAACCGTACATGATCGTTTAATGACAAGGTAGATTACTAATGTGTAGATTACTACTAGATTACAAATGTTAGATTAATGGCACGGTGGGTAACTACTGTTACAATTGTCCGGTTTCATACATCAAGCACCTAATACATTTCATTACATTTCAATTGCATTTAGTAAGTATGCAGTGATTGCTTCAATGCAAATTGGTTGCTATCAAATCGTTCTAATCACTTAAAGGAATTGAATCAGCATAAGACCACAAGGTATACCCTATCTGTCAGAATTTGCTGACTCATGGTTCTGATGGCGCATCTGATTGGCTAACGTTTAAGTGAAATGAAACTCATCACATGAAACGCATTGTGCAACAGCAGGTCCATTTGGTTTGTTGGGCATGGTAATTAATCTTTCTCACATGGGTCACATGATACAGTCTATTTATCATGACTCAATGCATTTAATGCAAGCGCATCAATATCAATGCTAGAACCTCATGCTAATTTTTTGTACTTTTCAGGAAATCCACTTTGGAAATGATCATGTTGAACGAGGTTTGCAAACATATATACTTGTTCTTATAATGATCTGGTTCAACACGTTTGGATGAATTGAGTACACCAAATGAGTCAGGAGCGGCAACCTAGTTTGGATCGGCAGAGAATGTCGAGCTGCACGACCCACGCACTTTCAAACGTCGAACTACTCATGTGCTGAGCTCAAAGCACAAGTGCATTTAAATGCACGAGTTTACGCTCCTAAACTAAACTAGATACTGCATTTAACAATTGTGAAACATATTTGGAGCGACATAATTAAGTTCCACGTTTTAAACGGAAGGCACGCTAAACATGCATTAGTGTCGCTCTTAACTATAAGTTAGGTTAGGCACATCAGAAGTGCAACGTTTGAACCAGTAACAATTTGGGTCAGTACTCACAGCATCTTAGAATTATCATATCTTAAGTACTCCGAGTTTGTTATATTGGTTATCAAGTATCTTAGAAGGTTCCATAACAATCGTAACGTCCCACATGTGCCAAACAAGGTTTTTTGAAGTATTCCCATTGTTTAAACATTAAACTACCTTTTCCGAGTAAAATGATATTGGAATCAAATGGAGATATGGTCGAACTATGCTCAAGGATTTCCGTTATGAAAACAATGTTAACCATGTAATATCAACGAATGATGTAGAATTGCTTTGTTTTCAAATTCTCATGATGCCTGTTTGAGACGTTTCGACATCATTTTGCAGCCCTTTCACTAAAATAAGTTGGATTATGGGTCAGACTTAATAAATTCTCTAATAATAGGTGCTGATGACCTTGCAGTCAGAGAAATGGACAACGAACCTCCCACCGAAGATGAAGACGAAGATGATGGTGATGATGATGATGATAATGATGAGGATGATAACGATGATGATGATGATGATGATGATGATGATGATGATAACGATGATGATGATGATGATGATGATGATGATGATGATGATATGATGATGATGATGATGATGATGATGTTGAGGATGATGATGATGATGATGATGATGATGATGGTGATGGTGAGGATGAAGACGAGGATGCAATTGAAGAGGAGGATGATGTTGTAGAAGAAAATGTAAGTCCAAATCGTATCATTTCTATGCAATAGCCGATATCTTTAAATCCAATATTTTTCTCAATGTTGATGAGTGCAACAACANGATGATGATGATGATGATGATGATGATGATGATGATGACGATGATGATGATGATGATGATGATGATGATGATGATGATTATGATGATGATGATGATGATGATGATGTTGAGGATGATGATGATGATGATGATGATGGTGATGGTGAGGATGAAGACGAGGATGCAATTGAAGAGGAGGATGATGTTGTAGAAGAAAATGTAAGTCCAAATCGTATCATTTCAATGCAATAGCCGATATCTTAAATCCAATATTTTTCTCAATGTTGATGAGTGCAACAACAAGAATTGGAAACTTTTTGTGCAGTTTTAATGTTATAAAACTATGTTAAGGCTAAAATTCTGTGAAAGGAATAGATGTTTAATGCTTAGATGCTTAGATGCTTACATGTTTAGATGTTTGCAATATTTATCAAAAATTAAGACTGGAGTGATACTCGTAACTTGGTGATTACAAGAAAGGAAGGGAAATTCTGTTTGTTATCCGTACTTGTGTGGTAGTGCAGCTCCGTATAACTATCAGTTGTGGATCTTTATCTTCGTTTACTAGCCATCGACTCCCTTGAACCCTCCCCCACCAGAAATTAACACTAAGAATGTTTATTCGTGACTTAACATGAACTTTTCAACTCTATTGCAATGTTCCATCGCTTGTCAGTTCGCAGGTGTCTGTACTGCCTGGTGGAAGGCAAGCTTTTCTTTTCTTCGAGTCAGATCCCTGACAATCGTAGGGCCAGCCAATGATAAATTTCTTATTCTCCCTTTCGTCGAATCACATAAGTCATAACATGTGACTGCCATGTCAGCAAATATCAAATTTTCTTTCAAATGTCTCATTTCTTTCAAATATCAAGTTTTCTTAGCTGTCTAGAATGAAAAAGGGTTCGTCGTTCACAATAAAGCATGTATTTCTTAATTGGATTTCTCTACGACATGTCAAACATACCTGGCATGAAAAAATTGAAAATCCTTGCAAAATTAGAGAAATTCATCTGAACCCTGGAGCAGCTTGATAAATTAAGAAAAAAAACAAATTTCTCTTCGTCGGTTTGTTGATAAGAATCGAGAACTATCTTACATAAGTCAATGATTCATAAGTCAATGATTCACCATTTTTCGATTATGAAATATTTGTCCTTTGTAGATACATGCATTCTGGGAAGATGACATGACAGTCTCGAACAATGAGAACCAAATTTGGTTCTGAAATTTTGATGTGGCAATCTGCGACACCTGCTGAAGAAAGATCATGCAATTAGAAGGAAATCTCCTTTAAGGTGATCTGAAGCAAACATTTTTACAAATGAATGGCACTATCGCATGATAAAAATTCCCGTTTAAATCTGTTCAGANTTTCTTATTCTCCCTTTCGTCGAATCACATAAGTCATAACATGTGACTGCCATGTCAGCAAATATCAAATTTTCTTTCAAATGTCTCATTTCTTTCAAATATCAAGTTTTCTTAGCTGTCTAGAATGAAAAAGGGTTCGTCGTTCACAATAAAGCATGTATTTCTTAATTGGATTTCTCTACGACATGTCAAACATACCTGGCATGAAAAAATTGAAAATCCTTGCAAAATTAGAGAAATTCATCTGAACCCTGGAGCAGCTTGATAAATTAAGAAAAAAAACAAATTTCTCTTCGTCGGTTTGTTGATAAGAATCGAGAACTATCTTACATAAGTCAATGATTCATAAGTCAATGATTCACCATTTTTCGATTATGAAATATTTGTCCTTTGTAGATACATGCATTCTGGGAAGATGACATGACAGTCTCGAACAATGAGAACCAAATTTGGTTCTGAAATTTTGATGTGGCAATCTGCGACACCTGCTGAAGAAAGATCATGCAATTAGAAGGAAATCTCCTTTAAGGTGATCTGAAGCAAACATTTTTACAAATGAATGGCACTATCGCATGATAAAAATTCCCGTTTAAATCTGTTCAGATGTTGTTTTATTTTCGGGTCATCCACTATTTCGTATCATTGGCTTAGGACGTCATATCCCTTTCTAGGCATCATTTTAAGCTATGAGGCAAAATATTTCTTACAACAGTAACCTTTCAAAAATACGACACAGCTATATCATATTACCATATGTTCTCCTAGTAATTTGCAAAAACAAAATAATGTCATCTGTTGATACTTAAAATCAGTGAATTGCTTGAGAACGAAATGAGGTATCAATTATATCTAAACAGGATTTCTTATTTTTCTTGTCAGTGTTGTATATCTGCAGCATAAAAATTTGATACATTCTATATAATGTAATACGATATCATAGAATATAATACATTTGTAATACAAATATTTGCTTCAGGTCACCCTCAACATGAAGTTGATGGAAAATAGTCACTTTTTCCAAGTTGATTTAAAGAACATGGTAACAAAGCAAACTCAGATAAATTTCAAATAAATTGTTAGGTCTCAAAAAGAACAAAAGAGTCTGTCTTGACATAAATGGAAACGTTGTACTCGATGCTGACATACACAGTAAAGCTCTCATGAGCTATGATTGATCACCAGTTGAGCTCGCAGGATCATGTAACACACGTTTGCATAAAGATGAATCAGAAAACAGGGTTTTTTTTCGGAATGCACGATATCTTCATGTAAACATGGCTAAAAATACTCTGTCATGCATTTTTTCTCTCAAACTTCAACTACTGCTCGTTAATTTGGATGTTTTGTGGGAGGCAAACAACACAGTCATCCGTTTGCACAAATGTCCCATGAGAGCTCTGTTGGACTATGATGCAACGTTTGAAAATCTCTTTAGAAGGTCGGGTGAGCTAACAATCCACTGCAAAACTTTACAAAAAACTGTTGCTTGCAATTTATAAACGCATAAATGCCACTAGCCGCTAGCCCCTCCTTCATGTTTGAGTTCTTTTCACCAAAGCATATTCAATATGAACAAATAACCTACGAACAAATAACCTCCTATAGCTCCTTATTAAACCAATACAGTACCCTAGCGTAAGAGAACAATTCTTCGTCGTTAAGAGGACGCATTTTGTGGACCAGGTCAGCAGACATGAAAAAAATTCTCAATACACAAGAGCTGCTGGACGGGAGATACTTGCCGTTGCAACGTCTGCCCACGATGTGTACATAGATTCGTTTGTAGATGTACGTTTACATTATGCATCTTTACTTCGTATTGTAAATAGTTAGCATTTATCAATTTTCTTTCATACTATTGCTCACACCAACTGTAAATGAAAAAAATAATTATTGTCATTATCATTATACTACCGTTATTGCATAAAACTGTCAATTCCAATAGAAATCGCTTTGAACTATATTTCCATGTTAATACCGCATTTCTTTGCGTTTTAGTTCATATGTTGTTCTCATATATTATACACTGCAATGATACGATGCGTTGCCACCAGTATATAAAATTCCCGCCTGCCTATTTTTCCATAAATTGTTAAATAGTGCCTTTACGGTAGTTTTCTCAGTGGTTATAATTAAAAGAACCTTTCATAGGATTTAGTAGTAGAGCCCCCAGTCGCCAGGAAGAGGCTCCAGTAAGTTCCCACATACAAGAAACTTTGACCAATGATTGTTGCTACTTTATTTATCAAACGCACAGAGGGCGGGAGGGGGAGGGGTTCTTCCATAGCAAAGGTACCTGGGGATGTGCCACGACGAAGGCTATACTTTTTCGGATTTCTAGTCTAGCCAAGGGTATCATTTTTCACAATATTGGTCTCGCAAACGGTCATGATATCATATATCTGTCCAGGAAATGGTCAAAATTGGTCTAGCCAAGGATACTATTCTATTTTAAAACTAGTGAAAAAGCACCCAGAGGCTTATTCAATTCAATTTCGGACACATCTTTACATATTTACAATTTTCAGCTAAATACATATATTACAAAAAGAATTATCTCCATTCCATTAATATTTGATTTCTAACTTTGAATGCTGCTTTACATTGGTTTCAATTTATCTCACCCGATATTACGTTGCAAAGAAGCCCGTGGCCGGTGGGCCCCCTCAAAATCTTGCAAAAAGGGCCCCCTTTTTCCTGGAAAAGGGTCCCTTTTACAAAATTAAGGAAATTTTTGGTAGAGTTGAATGTTTGAATAATGGACATCTCACTTCACATTTGAATCCTTCAGTGTTATTGAACTTGCTCAAAGAAATGAATACAGTCGAGAGCGAAGATACGGATGGCGAAGAAGGGAGCACCGTTGCAGAAAAAGTAAAGGCCCCCTCCACTTCTGCCAAAAGATGGTTCTCGAGATTCCTTCACAGAAATTAGTTGTTATAGGTAGTGTAGGGTAAAGAAATGACTGGGAGAGTCACTCTAAGCCAAAGTAAAGGCTGCAAGTTTCAAAAAATTTCCGGGACGCACTTTGTCAACGGGGCACGCAAAAATTGGATTGTGAAAAATTGAAAGCTTTTGCCCGATAATTTTCATGAGAGTGTTCATTGATAGAAAACTGCAAAAATAATTTTGAGAATTTCAATGTTTCCAATTCTGCTCTGGTAAGATGGGATGGCGATAGACATTCTAAGCCAAAGGACAGATGTTTACTCAAAAAATTTCCCTGTGGATGCTTATTCATAAAACTACTGTTACAAATGATCAAAAATTCAATTTTAGCATCGGCAAACCTG